>JAUMJK010001883.1:0-100753 GCA_033558105.1 Coccyzus lansbergi | reverse complement strand
TGCTGCTGGCCTGGTCGTCCGAGCGGCTGCTGCACTGGCTGTCGTTCCCGTCGCACACGCGGGTGCGCACCGAGTGGAGCCGCCAGCTGCCCTTCCCGGCCGTCACCCTCTGCAACAACAACCCCCTGCGCTTCCCCCGCCTCTCCAAGGGCGACCTGTACTACGCGGGGCACTGGCTGGGGCTGCTGCTGCCCAACCGCACGGCGCGGCCGCTGCTGGCCGAGCTGCTGCGGGGGGGACGAGGAGCGGCGCCGCTGGTTCGCCAAGCTGGCCGACTTCCGCCTCTTCCTGCCCCCGAGGCACCACGACGGCATCAGCGCCGCCTTCATGGACCGCCTGGGCCACCAGCTCGAGGACATGCTGCTCTCCTGCAAGTACCGCGGCGAGCAGTGCGGACCCCACAACTTCTCCGCCGTGAGTCACGTCAGCTACTCCCCGGCTCCCCCCCCCCCCACCCCACCCCCTGCTGCCACCCCAACTTTCCCCGGCTCCTGTGCCCCCCCCGCTCCCCTCTCGCTGCTCCCCCAGCTCCCCACGGACCACCCCTGCTGCCCTCCAGCTCCCCCCTAACTTCCCCCGGCTCCTCTGCCCCCCCTGCTGCTCCCCAGCTCCCCCCTGCTGCCACCCCAACTTTCCCCGGCTCCTGTGCCCCCCCCGGACCCGCCTCGCTGCTCCCCGCGGAGCCCCCTTGCTGACCCCCAGCTCCCCCCTAACTTCCCCCGGCTCCTCTGCTCCCCCTGCTGCTCCCCAGCTCCCCACTGACCCCCCTTGCTGCTCCCCAGCTCCCCCCTGCTGCCACCCCAACTTTCCCCAGCTCCTGTGCCCCCCCCCCACCCCCCCTCGCTGCTCCCCCAGCTCCCCACGGACCACCCCTGCTGCCCCTCAGCTCCCCCCTAACTTCCCCCGGCTCCTCTGCCCCCACTGCTGCTCCCCAGCTCCCCACTGACCCCCCTTGCTGCTCCCCAGACCCACCTTGCTGCTCCCTCAGCTCCCCCCGGACCCCTCTTGCCGCTCCCCCGCAGACCCCCTTGCTCCCCCATGCACCCCTCTCGCTGCCCTCCCAGCTCCCCACGGACTCCCCCTACTGCTCCCCCAGCTCCCCCCTTCTGCACTCCGGCATCCCCCGGACCCACCTTGCTGCTCCCCCCGGACCCCCCTTGCTGCTCCCCAGACCCCTGTGGGACTCCCAGTTCCTCCCAGCTCCCCCTTGCTGCTCCCCCAGCTCCCCACGGACCACCCCTGCTGCCCCTCAGCTCCCCCCTAACTTCCCCCAGCTCCTCTGCCCCCCCTTTGCTGCCCCCCAGCTGCTCCCCCCGCTCCCCACGGAGCCCCTGCTGCCTCCCTAGACTTCTGTGGTATTCCCAATTCCTCCCAGCTCCCCCCTTGCTGCTCCCCCCGGACCCCAATACCAGCTCCCTGCCTGCTGCTACCCCAGCTGCTCCCCAGCTCCCCCCTGCTGCCCTCCAGCTCCCCCCTAACTTCCCCCGGCTCCTCTGCCCCCCCTGCTGCTGCCCCCTAGTTCCCCCCCTTGCTGCCCCCTAGCTCCCCCCTGCTGCCTCCCTGCTGCTCCCCAGACTCCCCCTGCTGCCTCCCCCAGCTTCCCCTGGACCCCCCTTGCTGCTCCCCCAGTCCCCCCCGGACCCCCTAGCCCTACTACCCTCTGCCCTCCCAGACCCTCCCGCTTCTCCTCCAATGCCCCTGCTGCTCCCGGCCCCCCCCGTTGCCCTCCCAGACCCTTCTGCCCCCCTACCCTGTCCCCCCCAGCCCCAAGCTCTCCCCCAGCCCCAGCTGCGTCTTTTTCCCACGGTCGCGTCGCTCTTTGGGGCGGGTGGGGGGGCTCCAGGAGCTTCCAAATCCTCTTTGCAACTCCCCCCCCCCCCAAAAGCTGATCAGTGCCCGTGAAGCTCTTTTTGAATGTTTATTTCTACTCTGGACCAAAGAGGGTTTCATTGTAGGGGTGACTCTGCCATCAGCAGCGGAGGGAGCCTTGCTCCCTCCTTCCTTTTTATTTTAAATTAAAATAATAGTCCTGCAGTCAGCCTATAGCTACTCCTGTCGCGTTTTCCCTGTTGCTTCTCTAGTTGCAGTGTGACTTTTCTCCTGGTCTCCAGCTGGGAGGCAAAGTTTCCTCAGGTGAACTGTGGCTGCGGCTGCTCAGGCTGAGCTGGGATGAGGCTGGGGAGGGGGATGCTGGCAGCTGGGTCCCCCCGGGCAGGGCTCTCTGGGTTTGCTCGCCGGCTCCTTTTGGCTGCCCAGCACAGTCCTGGTGGGTTGTGGGAGCTGCTCCGTGCGCAGCTGTGTGGTGCTGTGCCGCGTGAGTTGGGTTGCAAATGACTCTTGCTAATTGGAGCTGCTGCTTCTTCCACCTTCTCCAAAGAGCCCCTCGCTCCTTCCTCGGGGGACGCTCCCGGCTTGGCTTCTGCTGAGGGATCAAACCCCGAAACTTGGGGCACAGTCTCTGACTAAATTCCTCTGGGACTGTTTGCGAGCTACGATGTGCTACTGAATCATAGTTATCTCTAAATGAAAGCCGAAACCAGACTCTTTTAAATGACCCTTTCTACTTCATTGGTAGCAGCTGGATGCTTATTGTGCTGGAATATTCTGCTCTTCCAATCTCTGCAGTTCTCCGGGAGAGAGAGAGGGAGGTGTACAGTGTGATTAAGCGCTTGCTGCTCGTAGTGGTGCTGGTGTCTGTAGGGAGAGATAACTAGTCTGAGCTGTGGCTGCTCCGCACGCCGGGAGAGGAGCTGGATTCCCTGGTCTGTAAGTGCTGCCTGAGATGCATACCTAAAATCAAAAGGGATTGTCTCTTTGGACTTGTCACATCAGCCTGGCTGCCTGCGAAATTGCAAAGGGGAGGAGAGACGAGATCCCTGCGGGATGGATGGAGATGCCCGCGAGTGTCGAGGTGTCGTGTGCTGCTGCAAAGACGAGCGGAACTGGCACGCTCCAAATCACGTTGAGACAGGCCCGTTGGAGCAGGACAAGCGTGCAAACCTCTGTGGCCCCACAGGGAAATTGGGGAGTAATGAGTAGAAACAGGCACTCGGGCTCTGGGCTGTGCAAAGCTGCCTCTCTCTTCCACTTCCCCACTTGGCACGTGTGTTGCTGTTTGCTAGTCATCAGGAGGGCTTGTCTGCGGCTTGTAGTGACCTCCTGCTCCGAGTTGTGGTGAGCAAGGCAACGTGAATAACACCATCTCAAGAAACGTAGAGCCTGGAGCGCTGGTTCAGTTTGATGTGGGTGAGGGATGCTGTGGGGAGCGGCTGTGGCAGTTAAAGGTAACCGACAAACCCACTGTTCCTCTGCAGCAGCTGTTTTATGGTGCTCAGGAGGGCTGATCGATGTGGTCTTCTCCATCAGATCTGAAAAGCCACCCCTGGAGGTGAGAGGAGAGGAGATGGGGCTGTGTCAGCCTTGAGAGTCTTTCTGGGAGCTGGCAGCATGGGTGCAGGGGAGCGCTCTCCTCTCAGACCTGTGTGAGCATGTGGGATCGTTCAAATGGGGAAGCAGGAAAAATAGAAGGTGATTTTTCCCCCTTCTTCCCATTCCCAAAAGGCGTGTGGCCCCAAGGAGGGATACTAGGGATGAGGGACATGGGAGCCCTCAGTGCCAGGGGAAGAAACTGCTTCTGCCTTCCCTGCACCAAGTTACTGGATGAAGCAGCGTGAGAGGGGGACACGGGGCCAACTCCCACTTTAATGATACGTCCTACCTCCTCTCTGTTTTAAAGCAAAAGAGAGTGACCTCTGCATTGTCCTTGAGGAAAGGCTGAGGAGCTTTTTCCACCTGTAGATCCCTAATAAAGCTTTTCCACCTGTGAATCCCTCATAAAGGCTGAGGAGCTTTTTCCACATGTGAATCCCTAATAAGGGGTGAGATTTCCCACCTCTGAATCCCTAATAAGGGGTGAGATTTCCCACCCCTGAATCCCTAATAAAGGGTGAGATTTCCCACCTCTGAATCCCTAATAAAAGGTGAGATTTCCCACCTCTGAATCCCTCCTAAAGGCAGGTATTTCTTGAGGAGGTGCTGGAAGCAACTTCTCAGGGTTTGGCTTGTGTCCGGAGAGCTCGTAGCAGGACGACCTCCCTCCCCGAGCACGTGTGGTCTGGGAGCGAGGGGCCAAACCCAGGACTTGGGGCTTTCTTTCCGGCAAAATTATTAGTACATCCCACGAGCTGGGATTCACAGGCTAATTACATCGCCCTGATTTAATGACTTCCCAAGTACAACTTGTCACCTGCGGCTCTGCCTGGGATGCTGGTGACCTGCCCCGTGCAAGGACATCGCAGGGAGGGCTGGTGGCGTTCGGGCTCCATCCTGACTCGGTGAATTGAGCCCTGCTGAAGGCTCTGATTTATGGGGCTGCTTCGAAGGCTCTGCAGTCGATACTTGTTAGTGGGTTTATTTGCTCGCCGTCTATTTGTTCTCAACGCTTTGTATGTAATCCCAGAACAGGCACCCGGAGGGGTGAGCTGGGTGCTGCCTTCCTGCAGGAAAATGAAGGTATTTTGCTCTCTGTCCCCCAAAAATAAGCCACGTGCGATGTAAAGCTGACACCCAGCACAGTGAATTAATGAGGCATTTCCAGCGCTGCCTTCACATCGGGTTTTGTTGTGCCTGTGAGAACTCCCGGCTCGGACGGACCGAGGCTGCAAGGAGCCGCGAGCCCCACGTTTAGCACCCCCGTAACTAATTGCGCAGTAATTGCATGTGTCTTCCTTTTGTTTGTTTGGCAGTTTTGCTCCCTCTGCTCCAAACAAACTGTTTTACCCAATTCCTTTTTTGACCCCAGTTAGCTGAAATTTTTATTTTAATTATTTGGAGGGGGGTCGACGCGGGTTTTAACGCGAGTTCCAACCATAAGTGAGCTCTGGCTCACTGCTCCCGTTGCGTCTGGAAGGGAACTGGGTTGCGTTTAATTATGCTGATGTGGGGCTGAAGCTTTAAATATGCTCCCGATTTGTACAACTGCCGTTTAAGTGAACTACGAGTGGAGCCAGTTGGATTGAGTCTCGCTCATTAAAGCAGCGATGCCAAGTCCCTGCTCCGCTCACCAGACTGCAATGGCATTAAGTAATATTACTAATTTTGTCTTTAGTTAGCGTCAGAGAATCCAAGGAGAAATGAGCACTGAGTTACTGCTCAAAGTGATGCTCGCTGGGAAAGATGTGCTGGTTCTTAAGAGGGGTTTGGGGCAATTTAATGTACGTTTGGGTCGGTTGGACCCTGCTTTGAAGTTAGATATTGTTGTTGTCCTGTCAAGTTGGTTGTTGAGGTGAGTGTGACTGCAGTTGGGTTGGGGAGGAGAAATTGAAATGGCCTGGGCTGGACCTGGGGGTGTTGCTTGATGAGAAGCTTGATGTGAGCTCGCGGACCAGAAGGTCAGTCGTGTCCTAGGCTGAATCCAAAGCATGAGGATGATCAGGTCAAGGGAGTGAGTTCTCCCTCCTCTGCTCCACTCTCGTGAGACCCCAGGTGGAGTTCTGAGCCCTGTTCTGGAATCCCCAACGGAAGAAGGGGATGGAGCTGTTGAGACGGGTCCAGAGTTGGCCACGAGGGTGATCTGAGAGCTGGAGAACCTCTGCCGTGAGAACAGGCTGAAAGAGTTGGGGTTGTTCAGCCTGGAGAAGAGAAGCCTCCAGGGAGACCTTAGAGCAGCTTCCAACAGTGAGAGGGGCTCCAGGAAAGCTGGGGAGGGACTTTCTGCAAGGGCCTGGAGACACACGACAAAGGGGAATGGTTTCCCAGAGCAGGGGTGGCTGCCCCATCCCTGGAGGGGTTCCAGGCCAGGTTGGATGGGGCTTGGAGCCCCTGATCCAGTGGGTGGTGTCCCTGCCCATGTCAGGAGTGGGACTGGATGGGCTTTGAGGTCCCTTCCAACCCACACCACTCTGATTCCCTAATTTCCTTTCCTGTTCCCAGTCGTCTCCCTCTGCTGGTCTCTAACGCAGCCACAAGTCACCCCTGAATCTTGATCTGGTTTGTAGTGTGGTCTTCTCTATCCTTTTCCTCTCTCTTCCCTAGAGTGGGGTCCCTGCTGGCACAACCCCCTGCAGGAATGCAGCTGATTCATTGCACTCTCAGGCATTTGTGGGAATTCGTCCTCTGGGGTTCCTTCCCCTCCGCCCTGAGCGCTGCAATTTCATGCCGTGGGAGCAGGTATTTGTGATTTGATTTTTGATTGCTCCACTCCCCTCGCCCCCAGTTTAGTAATTTACTTCTGGAATATAAAACAAACTCCGGCAAAACATCTTCCGCGACACCCTTGAGCTTTAAATTTTTCAATAATCAAGTGTGAGCATAAATTAAGAACTGGAGCTGTTACTAATCTCATGACCGCACTCGCTCACATGCTGATTTTCCTACGGTATATTAAATCATGAAGAATGGGCCATTATAATACAATTAGCTGCGATTCGCAAGCAGGAATTACTGTCGCCAGTGTGAGAGGAGAGAGTTATATAATACGATTCGAAAACACCGAAACCTTTGTGGTTTGGTCGTTGTTTTCTTTGCTTTTAGAGAGCCAAAGAGTGGTTTAGGGAGGAAGGGACCTTAAAAACTTCCAACCTCAGTGGATCCAGTTAATTAAAGCCCCATCCAGCCTGGCCTTGAACCCCTCCAGGGATGGGGCAGCCACCCCTGCTCTGGGCAGCCTGGGCCAGGGTCTCCTCATCTTCATTGTGAAGAATTTCTTCCTAGTGTCTAATCTAAATCTTCTCATTTAAAGCTGTTCCACCTTCTCTTGTGTCTCCACACCCACATCTATACATGTCACCTGAAAAAAGTTCCTGGCTTCAGGGCTAGGGACGAGAAGTATAGAATCATAGAATCACCAGGTTGGAAGAGACCCATCGGATCATCGAGTCCAACCATATGGGAGGTAGTAGGAAATATGTGGTTCTTTTTAACATCCCAACAAGATCAACCGAGGTGATTTCCTTTCTTTTTTTTTGCCTCGCGCAAAGCAGCAGTTGTGGATTTGTTCTGTCGTAACAGCTCTCGTGGTGCTGGCAACATCTGGAGAGGTTTGCAGATGGTCAGACAAGGCAAGCAGCAAAAATCATAGAATCACCAGGTAGGAAGAGACCTGTCGGATCATCGAATCCAACCATTCCTTTCAAACACTAACCCATGTCCCTCAGCACCTTGTTCACCCGTCCCTTAAACCCCTCCACGGAAGGTGAATCCCAGTGACATTGGAATAGGCTACCCAAGGAGGTGGTTGATTCACCTTCCAAGGTGCCAAGTGCCGGGAAGAGCTTTGAGTTTGTGGTAGGTGGGTGGTGGGGTTTGTGCTCTCCAAACGTTAAAAATAGCGCTGGATGCTCTGCTCTGCGTTTCGTAGCCCGGCTGACTCACCGGGCTCTCTACCTTTTTATTAGCGTTGTAGGCGTTGCTGGTTTGGGGATCTTCCTTGCTGACTTGTCAGCCTGTCTCAGGTGGTGATTGCCTCTCAGGGAAGGGGCTGGTGGGATGTGCTGCGCTCCCTGTGCCGCTTCCGGAGCGAGTGATGATGGAGACTTGGAAAAAGGGGGAGGATTCTCCTTTACAGCTCCCTACACTCTCCTAACTGTTAACATGCTTGTAAAGGGGAATGGAAAACAACCCTCAGCTTCGGAGATAAAATTAAACGTTGTAGAGAATCACAGAATCACCAGGTTGGAAGAGACCCACCGGATCGTCGAGTCCAACCAGATTTTCCATATAGAATCATAGAACAACCAGGTTGGAAGAGACCCACCGGATCGTCAAGTCGAACCAGATTTTCCATATAGAATCATAGAACAACCAGGTTGGAAGAGACCCACCGGATCATCGAGTCCAACCATTCCTATCAAACACTAATACGCTGCAGAAAATTAATAGAAAGGTGTTCCTACAGAAAGTCTCTCTTCCCATCCTAAAATATTTAGAACAAGGTGAGCTGCGAGTCCTCTCTAGCCTCCAAAAGGGTCCTGAGGCTTCTCCAAGCTGACCTTGAACACCTCCAGAGATACCAGGCTACATCTTCCCTGGGCTGCCTATGCCTCCCCAGCCTCATGGGGAAGAATTTCTTCCTGATGTCTAATCTAAATCTTCCCCCTTCCAATTTAAAGCCATTTGCTACATGGTAAATATCCTTCCTGGGTGACTGGAGAAACCAGCCTTCTCAAGCAGCATCAGGACGGTGCCATCTCCTCCTGTCAAGCGAACCCAAGTATCTCTCTGTGGAAAATCCTGCGTTTCGTTTAGGTTCCCTTCCACCTTTATGAAGCGGTTGTGCTCCCTTTGGCCTTTGTTTCCTGCCTGTCTTATTAAAGATGAGTTCCAGTGGAGATGAAGGGAAGATCGAAGCATCAGTGCCAACCCCCGTGAGCGCTGCTGCTGGCTACAGGCAGGTTATTAGCGGCACTGCTGACTTTTTGCTCGGTGCCAAGAGGGGTGGTGGTGCCGTGGCTGGGTCTTCACCTCTAATTTTCTGATCCACGGGATCACGATCCCTCCTCACCTCCCTGCTGGGCTTGGGTGGACTCACACCGAGAGTTTTGACTTTTGCCGAGGAACAACAAGAAGCACAAAAGGGTCTGAGGTGCCTGGAAAGAAGCCGTTTCCCGGCAACTAAACAGGAGCGAGAAAAAGGCAGACAAAATGCTTGGTATCTGGCAATTTGTTTGGTTTAGAAGTAGTTCCCGAGACATATTGGCGCTTGTTAGCGTTAGTCTAGCGCTTGCTGGGTTTTCATCTCCTCGGGGTTCAGGAAGGCAAAGCCCTTTTCATGTTAGACAGCAAGAGAACAGGCTCCTGCCTGCTGCTTCGGGGATCCCAGCTGCAGCAGGAGGCAGCCGATCGCGTTAGGCACAGAGTTTGTTTGCTTAATTAGCTTTTAAATATCAAACACGGTGGCAACTAACCATGAAGGCCAGGTCGGATGGACCTGATCCAGTGGGAGGTGTCCCTGCTTGTGACAGGGATCAGAACTAAGCGATCTTTGAGGTCCCTTCCAACCCAAACTATTCTATGAGTCGTTCTTTGTGGCCAGCGTCGTCTCCCATTAGCAGCGAAGAACTGTCGTTAGCTCTCCTGCCTCACGTGGCCGTTGGACAGAGGGAATTAAGAAGCATTAAATGAAGCTGGAGGCTTGTATTGACAGCCAGGTTTGCGCGCAGAGGAGACCTGACCCTGTTTATTTTGCAATCAACAAAATATCCTGCTGAGATTCGCTCCCGACACACATAACCAAAGTTGTGCGTTTGGACCAGAGAAGGGTTTTCCCCCCGAGGCTTCGCTCTTTGTGAGCTGTTTCTGGGGGTTAATGAGGGTTAAAGTTTGCCTGCAGCTCTGTGCTGGTGAGCTAGACATTAGGGAAAAAATTTTCACGGAAAGGGTCATTGGGCAGTGGCAGAGGCTGCCCAGGATGGGGTTGAGTCACCTTCCCTGGAGGGGTTTAAGGGACATGGGTTAGTGATTGATGGGAATGGTTGGACTCGATGATCTGGTTGTTCTATGATTCTATCATTCTGTTTGCGTTTGTGAATGTAAATGAGTGACTGATGAAAACTTCTGGTCTTTTAGTCAAAAAACCCTGTTTGTGGAGGTGAGGCAGGGCTGCTGCCTTCTTTATTTATAGCCACAGAGGTCTTCTTAGTATAGGAAGGGGTGTGCTGACCCCAAACAAGATGTGAGTGATTTCTCAGGGCTGCTGTGTTCGAAGCAAAGCCTCACAGCAGCAAAACCATTCATTGGCTGCTGCCCCTTCTGCACCCGATGACTAACGGGAGCAGAAAATACCATCTCTGGGAAAACAGCTCCAGGCTCTTCCAGTAAAATGTGTCATTTTATCGGCTTATTCATCTGCTTTACACATTAATTTCCTTCACTCCCTTATGCTGCACCTCAGGTTTGCGTATTTACTCTCCTACTCTGCCGAGATGGTGCTATAACCTGGGCTGGCAGGCGTCTCGTTTTACCACAGGGATGCAGGAGTTTGTCTAGAAGCAATCGTAGAGTCATAGAATCACCAGGTTGGAAGAGACCCACTGGATCATCGAGTCCAACCATTCCCATCAATCACTGACCCATGTCCCTCAGCACCTCGTCCACCCGTCCCTTAAACCCCTCCAGGGAAGGTGAGTCAACCCCCTCCCTGGGCAGCCTGTTCCAGTGCCCAATGAACCCAATCGAACCCATTCCTACCTTTTCCATCCATTCCCCAACAAGGTTGGTCACTATTTCCCTGTTCACACAAAGCTTACATGACTTCTGGTGTTTCAAACAAACTCCCACGCGCATCATCTCGCACGTCGGCAATTACTGATGCCAAGTGCCAAAGCCTCTAATTAGCTCCTCCAGGCTCCTCTCGCACAGCTTTGGGTAAACCCTTAGCATGGTCAGACAGAGGGTGGGAGCGGCACTGATGGGAAGGGTTAGGCAGGGTAACGCTCTGCCTACGGGGGCTGCGACATGCCAGGCGCTTCTGCTGGGCTTTTACATCACCTGGATGGAAAAGCAGAGGGGAGGGCGGTGGCAGCCCCACTGTGGTCCTGCCTGCTGCTCGGGGGATGCTCGGCTGCTTACGCTGCGCTGGGTGTGGGTTGCTCCCAGCTTCAGGTCTGGCATCTATAAACCAGTTCTCCACTGCGAGTGAATCGTAGAATCATAGAATAGTTTGGGTTGGAATGGACCTTAAAGATCATCCAGTTCCAACCCCTGTGCCATGGGCAGGGACACCTCCTGCGGGATCAGGCTGCCCTGAAGTGAGGACAGAGACCAGTAAGGGGTTTATCCTGGAGAAGAGGAGGCTGAGGGGAGACCTCATTGTTCTCTGCAACTCCCTGAAAGGAGGTTGTGGAGAGGAGGCAGCTGGGCTCTTCTCCCAAGGGACAGGACAAGAGAGAATGGCCTCAAGCTCCACCAGTTTGAACATTAGGAAGAAATTTTTCATAGAAAGGGTCATCGGTCAGTGGCAGAGGCTACCCAGGGAGGGGGTTGACTCGTCTTCCCTGATGGTGTTTAAAGTGCGTGTGGATGAGGTGGTGAGGGACATAGCTTAGAGATTGGTGGGAATGGTTGGACTCGATGATCCGGTGGGTCTCTTCCAACCTGGTGATTCTAAGGACATAGAGACACTTGGCAGCGAGTGCCTGTGCCGAGTTGGTAGTGTCTGAGTTGCTGCTGTGGCACCGGCGCAGTGGGATTGATGCTGACGATGACGAGTCCAGCTTAGCGTTTGATAGGAATGGTTGGACTCGATGATCTGGTGGGTCTCTTCCAACCTGGTTGTTCTATGATTCTATGATTCTCCGTCTGGGGCAACGAGGCTGCTGTGCTGTGGAGGGACCCCAGGCTGCTGCTCATTTGCGAGTTACTGCACCCTTTCCTCATTACTCCGCAACGATGTGGTGATGATGTAGCTGCAAGAAGCCTAATAAAAAATGAATCTTGCCATGTATAATGCATAACTTCCCTCCTCCCCCCTTCTCACCTGGATTCGAGAATAAAAAATCAGGCAATTTCCCACCGAGGGAGAGTGACATTTCTATTTTTAAAGGGCCATTTATAAATAACAGCATTATTTCGGTCTTTTGCAGAGCAAGGGTGCGAAGCATCCACCTCCAATAGAGCAGGTTTTGCTGCAGCCCTTCCAACTTCCACTCCCTGTTTATGCTGTGCAGGCACGTTTTCCCTTGACCTATTTTTTGGTGTGTGTTTGCGATAAGCCCCAGATGTAATGGTACTTTTTTTTCGTGAGTTAACAGAGTAATAGATTTGGAAGGAGGGTTTCGTGGCGTTTGCTAATAGCTCACCTGAGCGGTTATTTGATGCTTTGGTGAGTTCAGCCTGAGCAGCAGGAGGAGGCAGCGCTGGGGAGTTGTACCTGTTTAATGTTACGTGGTGAGTCAAAACGGTGTTTCAGCAGCTCCAGGCTGCAGAAAAAGCAGCTGGAAAGCTGCCTGGCAGAGAAGGACCTGGCAGCGTTGGCTGAGCATGAGCCAGCGGTGGCCCAGGTGGCCACCAGCATCCTGGCTTGGATCAACCCTGGGGTGGCCAGCAGGAGCAGGGAAGGGATCGTCCCCCTGTGCTCGGTGCTGGTGAGACTGCAGCTTGAATCCTGGGTCTTCCAAGACGGACATTGAGGGGCTGGAGGGCGTCCAGAGAAGGGAATGGAGCTGGGGACAGGGCTGGAGAACAAGGGTTATGAGAGGAGACCGAGGGACCTGATGCTGTTGAGCCTGGAGAAGAGGAGGCTGAGGGGAGACCTCACTGCAGTTCCTGGAAAGGAGGTTGTGGTGAGTTGGGTGCTGGGCTCCTAAGTAAAAAGTGATGGGATGAGATGAAACGGCCTCAATTTGTACTGGGACAGGTTCAGATTGGACACCAGGAAGAATTTCTTCTCTGAGAGGGTTCTCCAGCCCTGGCAGAGGCTGCCCAGGGAGGTGATGGAGTCCCCATCCCTGGAGGTGTTTAGATAAAGGTAGATGAGGTGCTCAGGGATGGCTCAGTAGTAGACGGATACAATGAGACTGAATGATCTCTAAGGTCTTTTCCAACCAAACGATTCTATGACTCAAGTCTCTTAATGGAGAGACTGGAATTCAAAGCCTTTCCTTGCTCTCGCTGTTGGGGTGCAGGAGCCTTGCTTTCGGGCACCTCCGAGTGGGTTTGTGCAGCACTGTGCTCTCTGCCAGCTGCTCTCCCACATTTGCCCAGGAGGGAGAAGGAGCCACCGCTCGCTCGGGGCCGATGGGCTGAGAGGGGACAGGCAGCGTGAAGATGCAGGAAAGGGACAAATAAAGCATCGCCTGCCGACCTCTCCTGACACCCGCAGCACAGTTCTCATTTCCTCCTGCCATGTGCTTTAAGGTCTCGCTGCAATTTATTTGGCTGATTAGAAACCACAACCGCAAGTGCTTTTGTGAGTCATAGAAACACCGACCTGACCAGCTGCTTCAGAGCAAGCGGCAGCGCCAGCTCTGCCCAGGCAGCCGTGCTGCAAGCTTCCAGCCCCTGCTGAGGCAGGAGGGAAACGTGGCATCGCTGCAAGGAGCTCATGGCATCACTCCTGCCTGAGAGGAAGGCTGAGATCATCGCTTCCTCACCGTGAAAATGGGAAAAGGTCCACTCTGAGCTCTCACCTCGATTTCTTCCTGCTAGCAATAACTCTGTACGTTCCCAGTCTAGCGTCGCCAAGCAGTGGGTCTGCAAAAGCCCTCTTGGTATCTGGAGGTGTAGGAGATCATAGAATCATAGAACAACCAGGTTGGAAGAGACCCATCGGATCATCGATTCCAACCATTTCTATCAAACTCTAAACCATGTCCCTCAGGACCTCATCCACCTGTGCCTTAAATATCTCCAGGGAAGGGGAATCAACCCCCTCCCTGGGCAGCCTATTCCAATGCCCAATGACCCTTTCCGTGAAAAACTTCCTCCTAATCTCCAGCCTAAATCTCCCCTGGTGGAGCTTGAGGCCATTCCCTCTTGTCCTGTCCCTTGGGAGAAGAACCCAGCTCCCTCCTCTCTACAACCTCCTTTCAGGTAGATGTGGCTGCTGCCCGCGTGTAGCAGTGGGCACTGAGTTTAGAGCAGGTTATTTCACCCCGAGCGGCTCTGTGTGAGCCCTGGGGCTGTAATTAATAATCTCACTGTGTGGCAGAAGGTCGCTGCTTCGCATCGATGCAACGCGCTGGTCGATAGCAGCTCTGCTGCAGCACAGAGCCACCAGGATCGTTCTTCTTGCAGCGCCTTCGTTAAGCTTGGCTCGTACTAATAAGATTTGCAGGCGTGTGGTCAGGACAGGTCAAAGGGTCACTCCAAGCCGTTTTGTAGTAGCAGCTGAGATGGGGGATATTTGATTTTAAGCTCCTCACGGCTGCAGTGTTGGGCTGAGCACTGTCACACTCGGTGCAGGAGTGGGGGTGTGAGGAGCCAGGCCAGGAAGATGGAAGGCAGTGGCTGGACAAGATCCAGACATGACAAAATGGGTAGATATTCCAGAGAGGAAATAGTCCAGAGAGGAAATATCCCGGAGAGAATTTGTTTGAGAAAGGGAAAACACTTGGGGGGGGCGTTTAGGGGAGAGGAAAGCTTTTAGTTTGGTCTGGGTGCTGCCAGTGCCTATTTCCAGCCCAACTGTGCCGCAAGATTTGGTTTGCGAGGAGCTTGAAGTATATATGGGCAGGAGGATGTCCTTGACACCCCAGCTCTTAAGGGTTTTGCGTCCCACTGTTAAATTATTTTGGCTACTGTTAATGGAAAAAATAGTAATAAGAACCCTCTGGTCTTTATCAGTTTCTGCAGATGCCTAAAAATCTCCAATAAGTAGAGGCTGCGTCACAGGCAGCCGCAGCCCAGACCTGCTATTTAGTGATGAGCCACAGCGATAAAGGGACTGATTCCTCCAGTTATTTGGTGTTTCTTCCCTTCTTCGAGCAAGTCCTGGTTTCATCTCCTCCACTTGCCCCTGTGCTTTAGTTCAGGAGGTCCTGGCTGCCTTTTGCAAAGGTTGAACATTTTCCATTGCGTTTCCTTTCCGCCTGTTTTAGCGAAGTTCCTTTAACCCCTCCAGGTGGGTTCCTGAAGAGCCTGCAAAGTGGCAGCGCCGTGTGAACTGGGAGCACGCGGAAAGATTAGAGGCAAATGGATTCCTGTCATTTCTAGCTCTTCCAGAAAGTCATTTCCATTTGCAGATGTTGTTGTAGGAACACTAAATTGCTCTCAGTGCCGGGAAGAAGAGGATGGTGCCCTTGGCTTTTGGGTTGATGTGTTGAGCCCGGGAGAAGAAAGATTTCAGTGTCCCAGGTTGAATGCGGGAGGCGGATTTTGAGTTTATGCAAATACAAAAAGTAATTGGAGGGGAAAGGGTGGAGCAGAGAAAAATTGCAGCGTAGGTATAGCAGGATATTTTAGTTGTGGGGTGTTGAAGACGTCAGTGGGGCACAGAGGTAGGAATCTGGGGCTCTTGGGAAGGTCTGGGCATGGCAGGGAGGGATTGTGCTATGGGGAGCAACATCAGTGGTTGGACTCGATGATCCAGTGGGTCTCTTCCAACCTGGTGATTCTATGATTCTGAGTTTACAGGCGCAGAGGGGATCAGAGAGGCCTTTTATTTCAATAGCAGAGCTGTGGTGCCGCAGCTGAGCCGCATGGATGTGGTGGACTTGTCCTCATGCAGCCCAGAAGCTGGATGGTAAAACCTTCATCTCCATCAGAGCAGGGAAGGCAAAGCTCAAGCTGGGCTGGGCTCAGCTCCACCAGCGCGTTAGCCGAAATGCAAGGTGATCTGGGGAGTCCTCAACATAAGAAGGATGTGGAACTTCTGGAGTGGGTCCAAAGGAGGCTGTGAGGATGATCGGAGGGTTGGAGCACCTCCCATATGAGGACAGGCTGAGAAAGTTGGGGTTGTTCAGCCTGGAGAAGAGAAGGCTCTGAGGAGAAGTTATAGTGACCTTCCAGTACCTGATGGGGCTACAAGAAAACTGGAGAGGGACAGTTCACAAAGGTTTGGAATGATAAGACGAGGGGCAATGGGGACAAACTGGAGAGGGGCAGATTTAGACTAGACAGAAGGAGGAATTTCTTCACTACATGAGTGGTGAGACACTAAAACAGGTTGCCCAGAGCAGAGGTGGCTGCCCCATCCCTGGTGGGGTTCAAGGGCAGGTTGGATGGAGCTTGGAGCCCCTGATCCCATGGGAGGTATCCCTGCCCATGGCAGGAGTGGGACTGGATGGGCTTTGAGGTCCCTTCCAACCCCAACTGTGTGATGGTTCCATGAATCCTGCGGTGCCTCCCTGCCGCTCGGGACTTGGGGCTGCCAGAGCTTTCCAGTCATGCTCAGCTCCAATAACCTCCCAAAGGAATCAATTTGCTTTTCAGGAGCGATGGGAGCGGGTGCTGGGTCAGAGCAGGGGGGTGCTGGGTCAGTGGGCAGCGAGCACCCCGTGCCGGCGTCGCTGTGTTGAGCTGCGTTTGCTTTCAGGCTGTAATTTCCTACTTAATCGCATTGAACGATATTAAAAAAACAACAACTCTGCATCTTCTATGGAAGGAGCTTTGTCACGGCAGACAGGCTGTGCTGCAGCACATCTTTTTCCCAGAGTGTTTGTGTGGGTTAGGTTCTGCTTATTAATTTTTCATTTCCTTGTGTATCGTATAATCACGAGCACTTAGAGGAGAAAATGAACGCGTGGACATGGCTAAACGATTCCATTAATCACAGGTTGCCCGTCCAGCCTCTCTAGCGGTGGTTTACCAACAAGGTTTCCTTCACCTTCCTACATTAAGTAATATATATATTTCGAGGCAATTTCCAAGTGGATGCTTCTTGAAGAAGGTGGCTGGGCTGGGTGGCATAATAGCTGCGCTAATATGACTCGTTAGCCTTCGTAATACCAGTTTTGTGTTACTACCAGCGATAATTGCAGTTAAAGCTGCTGAGTGCCCTGCAGAAGATAAAGTATTTAAGTGATCCCTAAACAAAAAGAACACTCTCGGCAGGTACTGGACTGGAGGTGGTGGAGTCCCCATCCCTGGAGGGGTTTAAAAGATGGGTAGATGAGGTTGGGTTGGCTCAGCAGCAGACACCTACAGTTGGACTTGATGATCTCAAAGATCTTTTCCAACCAAACGATTCTACGATTCGTGCAAACTCCAGTTCATCTCCCCAACATCTCAGCAGGGTCTGGCTGTGCCTCATGCTCTGTCCCCTCGCTGTAGGTCACCTCCTGCCCAGTCCCTTGTGCTGCAAAAAATCTCCGGAGGCACCTGTGGAATCAATGTGGGGTTTTCCACTTAAATCTCCTGGTTTAGTAGTGGACAGGTATAGTTTGACTTGATGATCTCAAACATCTTTTCCAACGAAGTGATTCTATGATTCAAGCAACTTTGGTGATGGAGATCACATCCGAGGCTTCATCAACCATCTCAGCACCAACCTTCATTCTGTCTCATATGCATCGTTTAGCATCACGACACCTTAGGAAGACCAGGCTGTTATCTTGCTGTAGAAAACAGCTTTATGGTGTTTCATCTGCAAGAGGAGAAATTGAGATGAGGTCGTAGGGAGGAATGTTTTGCTGTGAGGGTGAGGAGGCCCTGGAACAGGTTGCCCAGAGCAGAGGTGGCTGCCCCATCCCTGGAGATGCTCAAGGTCGGGTTGGATGGAGCTTGGAGACCCTGATCCATAGGAGGTGTCCTTGCCCAGGGCGGGGGTGGGATTGGATGGACTTGGAGGTCCCTTCCAACTCAAACCATTCCACGATTCCATGATAACATGTCTGTAAGGGTCAGTGTGTCTGGGCTGGTACAGCAGCAAGTTTGGGGAAGGAACCTGAAGTCCATCCTCAATTGCTCTTTCTTCCTCTTCTGCAGCTCACTTTAAATTTTCTTTCCCCCTCATTTTTCAAAAAAGGAAGGGGTTTGTGGCAGAAAATGGGACTCAACTTCAAAGTATGGGAGACTCATCAAAAGGAGAGATGTTCTTACAATGAAGAAGTGGGAATTAGAGCTGCTCGGGCAGAGGTGCTGCTTGTGCTGGTGTGAGTTGTATGAGGTTTTGCTGCAGAAATTACCATAATGCTTCAAAATAAGGAGCTGCCATCCTGTACGGCGTAGGGGCAGCCCTGGCTCCCTCCAGAACACCACCAGCGCTTAAAACAGCACATGTCAAGTCATCTGCCTGCCTGGAATGGCTTTGCAGGGATGCGAAGGGTCTTTTAAACCAGTCCCTTACGGCATCGGCAGCACCGGGGACTGAACGGGGCGTGTGTTGGCACAGATATATTCAGCCCAAGGCAATGAGGCTTTGTGGAGCTACAGGAGGAATTATTCTCCATGTGCCTTTTGTTGCATGGCCTGAATATTTTGCAGGTATATCATAGAATGGGTTGGGTTGGAAGGGACCTCCAAGCCCATCCAGTGCCACCCATGGGCAGGGACACCTCCCATGGGTCAGGGGCTCCAAGTCCCATCCAACCTGGCCTGGAACCCCTCCAGGGATGGGGCAGCCACCCCTGCTCTGGGCAGCTGGTTATCCACCTGGCTTGCTCCCTTTGGTCACTCTGATGTCTTCAGAGCCCATCGTTGAACCCCAAGGGCTTCTGTGCCATTGGCAGCACCAGAGTCTATCCATAGTATTGAGCTACAGCGGCTTTGTGGTTGAGTCTCAAAATGAAATCTACCCTTCGTACTCCTAAGGGATAATGAGAACTGTGTGGTTCCTGGATGAGAAGCTCAACATGAGCCGTCAATGTGCACTTGAAGCCCAGAAAGCACATCCTGGGCTGCATCCAAAGCAGTGGGAGCAGCAGGGAGGGAGGGGATACTGCCTCTATACTGCTCTGATGAGACCTCACCTGGAGCCTTGTGTCCAGTTCTTCCTCAGTACAGGAAGGACACGGAGCTGTTGGAGTGAGTCCAGAGGTGGCCATGGAGATGATCCAAGAGCTGGAGGACCTCTGCTATGAGGACAGGGTGAGGGAGTTGGGGTTGTTCATGACGGAGAAGGCTCCAAGGAGATCTTAGAGCAGCTTCAAGTACTGAAAGGGGCTCCAGGAGAGCTGGGGAGGGACTCTTGGTGAGGGAGTGCAGGGAGAGGTTGAGGGGGAATGGTTTTCATCTAAAAGAGGGGACATCTTAGGAAGAAATGTTTTGCTGTGAGAGTGAGGAGGCTCTGGTGAAGGTTGCCCAGAGCAGGGGTGGCTGCCCCATCCCTGGAGGGGTTCAGGACCAGGCTGGATGGGGCTTGGAGCCCCTGATCCAGTGGGAGGTGTTGGAACTGGCGAGGGGGTTGGAACTGGATGATCCATCCTCTGCTTCTTCCTATTCCCTAGAGATAATCAGAAGTGTGTGTCTCTGCCAGGCTCCCCCACCTCCTCATTAGGCGTGAGGGTTATTTTTGTCTACTTTCAATTAAAAGTTGATTAATGAGTGCGCTGGCGATGCTCTCCTCTCAGAGCTTGCGAGGAGCAAAACAGTTCCCCACGCCTGGAGCCCGGGAACAGAAGCAGCGTTTCAGCAAATGATTTGTTTGTTTGCCCACAAAACCCATCAAAGCCTGTTATTTACCTTTACCTGCACCGAGATCTCTTGCTTAGCTTGGGAGGCAAAGAGAAGCACATTGCTCTCGGGGATTTTGCGGTGCTCTCGTGCTACAGGAGCTGTCGTTTATCCCTAAATGTCACTGGCAGGATTTATGCGTTTTGAATAAAATGCAAAATGTAGAAGGCAGATACGATCTTTGAAACAAGAAGGACCCTCGCCGAGCCACGTGAACAGCCTGCCAGCAGAAGGACCAGTCATTAGGAGAGACTCTGAATAAGCTGTTTCAGATGGCAAATGAGACTGCCAGGAGGCTCCAGAGGGGAGATATGTCCTGCCAGTCGCCATTTGCAGAGCTGTGTATCCCAGCAGCTCCTTAAGACAACAAGATTTTTGTCTTTAAACCTCATTATTTCAGATCATAGAATCATAGAACCACTAGGTTGGAAGAGACCCACCAGATCATCGAGTCCAACCATTCCGGTCAGTCACTAACCCATGTCCCTCAGGACCTCATCTACCCATCCTTTAAACACCTCCAGGGAAGGGGAATCAACCACCTCCCTGGGCAGTTCCAATGCTCAATGACCCTTTCCAGGAAAAACTTCCTCCTAATCTCCAGCCTAAATCTCCCCTGGTGGAGCTTGAGGCCATTCCCTCTCGTCCTGTCCCCTGTCCCTTGGGAGAAGAGCCCAGCTCCCTCCTCTCCACAACCTCCTTTCAGGTAGCTGTAGAGAGTAATGAGGTCTCCTCTCAGCCTCCTCTTCTCCAGGATAAACCCCCCCCAGCTCTCTCAGCCGCTCCTCGTAGGGCCTGTTCTCCAGCCCCTTCACCAGCCTTGTTGCTCAAAGATGCTGGAGGGACAGCACCTTCCTGGCTTAGAACAGCTGTAAGGTCCAGGCTTTTTTGTAGAATGAGACAAAAGGAGGAAAATTAGTCCTTTTCATTAGCCACATGTGACCTGACTGTGTCTCCTGTAGATTTCTCCTCCAGCTTGCTGCCCGAGCTGTAACCCCGAGGAGGAAAATCGCTTATCCCCAGGTGCTCCCAGTCTTCTCTCCTCTGCTCCCTACCCGCTGGCGGGGGAGGCTGTTCCTTGCTTGCTGTGTTTTGGTGTTGTTTTGATTCCACACACCCCCCACGGAAGCATCTTGCTGGACTTACTCATGCAAAAATCTGTCGCCTTTTTTTTTTTTGTTTTTCATCCGCACCCGCTCGTCGTGAGGCTTTCAATCATTCCCGAGACAATCTGTGGCACCGGCGGTATTAATATTTCCACTTGACAGACTTCGTCCGGTTGTTAATAAGTAAATTCAACCGCTAACGGGACCTCATTGACCCACGTCTGCTCAGGGTGACCTCCCACCTCTGTCCCGTTAGCCAATTTGTTACTCAGTTTATAGCCATGTCCTCGGTTCAGGGTGAGTGAGAGCAGAGCGCGTGTGCCTGTCGCACCATCATCCTCCTTGTTACTACCTCCCAGCTCTGCTTACAGCCTTTCCTGCAGCCAACGGGTAATGAAAAGCCTGCTGCCCCTGGGAAACCTAGAGAAGAGGAGGCTGAGAGGAGACCTCATTACTCTCTACAACTACCTGAAAGGAGGTTGTAGAGAGGAGGGAGCTGGGCTCTTCTCCCAAGTGCCAGGGGACAGGGCAAGAGGGAATGGCCTCAAGCTCCGCCAGGGGAGATTTAGGCTGGAGATTAGGAGGAAGTTTTTCACAGAAAGGGTCATTGGGCATTGGAATAGGCTGCCCAGGGAGGTGGTTGATTCCCCTTCCCTGGAGGTGTTTAAGGGACGGGTGGATGAGGTCCTGAGGGACATGGGTTAGTGTTTGATAGGAATGGTTGAACTGGATGATCCAATGGGTCTCTTCCAACCTGGTTGTTCTATGATTCTGTGATTCTATAAACAGCTCTCTGCCTGCAGTTTATTCCCACAAGGTCTTTTTGGAGCTCTGTTTAATTGGGCTCGCGTTTGGCCAGAGTTACCTGTGCTTGCAATGTGACTGTGTCCAGAAAGAGCATGAAGAAAGGTGGTTAGAAAGCCTCATGCTGAAACCTGTGTAGTAGCTGGGCTTGATTAAACTTGATCTCTGCCTTTTATAGCTCTGGATGCTCGGCCAGCTTGTTTTCCTGCTGGAAAAGCTATTAGAGCATCACTTTGCCCAGTGGTGGTTCCCAATCCATCTCCTGCACAGAGCAGAGCAGGTTCTTGGTGGGGATGCTGGCCCAGGACATTTCTCCTTGCTACCTCTATGGGTTCACATCTCTTGGCTGAGTAACCCTGTTTCTCAGGATTTTCTCTGTGCTTTCCAACTGGGGATTAAACGCAGAGATGCCACAGAGCCCGCGTGTGGCACTGACCTGCTTTGAGGAGGAGATCTGGGACGCGTGCCCAGAGCCGGACGCCTGCATCCTCCCATTCTAGTGGCTATTTTTCAGGGGCTGTTGACAACTCAAGATAATAATAATAATAATAATAATGAGCTTCATTTTTTTGCACCTTATTCTCTCCCCATCCACAGGCCAATTTCATGCTTTATTATGATTTCAATGTTTTACTTTATGCCGCAAGTGGAAAATTATGTTAGGATTCAACGAAGCTCATTAGAGCACATTAAAGCTCTCGGTGAGATGGTTCTCCGGAATTAGAGGCTTTAACCTTGTTTAGTTAAAATTCAAAGCCGAGTCTGGCCATGGCAGGACTGGAAGGGATGGTTCACTCCGAGGTTAATGCACTTTATCAATCCACTTAAAATTCTCTTCGTTTTTTTTTTTTTTCCGCCGGCTGATGCGTCGTGCTCATCCAGGCAAGTCTGTGCCGAGTCTTGGGATAAAGCAAACGTGCTGCTTCTCAGAGCTGCCGTGGGTCAGGGTGGTTAATGCAGATTTTAGTAGGTTTTGGGAAAGAGCTGAGCATAAAAAGGGATTTTTTTTTTCCTCATCTGACACTGTCACCGGCTGCTGGTCTTGGTATAGGATTTATAGTTGCTTGCGGGAGCTTGGCCTTGGTTGGGAGCTTGGTAGGTGAGTCTGTCCTACGATTTGGGTGGAGAAGGCTCTGAGGAGACCTTAGAGCATCTTCCAAGACTGAAAGGGGCTCCAGGAAAGCTAGGGAGGAGCTTTCTATGAGGACTTGGAGTGATAGGATGAGGGGGGAATGGCTTTAGATTGGAAGGAGGAAGATTTTTGATTAGATATTAGGAAGAAATTCTTCCTGATAAGGGTGAGGAGGTCCTGGAACAGGCTGCCCAGAGCAGGGGTGGCTGCCTCATCCCTGGAGGGGTTCAAGGGCAGGTTGGATGGGGCTTGGAGCCCCTGAGCCAGTGGGAGGTGTCCCTGCCCATGGCAGAGGTGGAACTGGATGATCTTTAAGGTCCCTTCCAACCCAAACTATTCTCTGATTCATCCCAGCGTGTGTCGGAAGGAGAAGGTTAGAGGGATTTGTTTAGCTCTGCTCATTTTCCAGTTCAAGTTGGCTTGTGTGGGGTCAGCCGGTTGCCTCTGGAATTTGTAATTTGCGTCTCCGCTCGGGCTTTTATTCCGTTAACAACAATAAGCTTTCAAGCTGTCAGCCCCTGCTCTGCTGCTAATAGCGAGCGTGGTGAGCTCTGCAGGGCAGCCCAGGGGCCCAGGAGCAAAGGAAATAACCTGATGCGATGACTAAGAGAATTATAAAGTGTTGGGGGGGGGATAGTAACCCAAGTTATTATTCTTTAAAAAGGCTTTTAGCGTTTCAGACGGCTCTGGTTGCGCTGACCTAATGCTGCTTTTCTTTTAATTGACTAATAATTGCTAGTCCCTGATGATGGTTTTTGGAAGGGATTGCAAGGCTTCTCCTCATTGGTTGAATAGAATCGTAGAATTATAGAATCATAGAATCATGGAACATCCAGGTTGGAGGAGACCCACCGAATCATCGAGTCCAACCATTCCTATCAAAAGCACTGAGTCCAGCTGTTCCTATCAAAGGGAACTCATTTTGGTTTCATCTGTGATCCAGTGGGAGTTGGAATTAGATGATCTTTAAGGCCCTTTCCAACTCAGACCATTCTATGATTAATATAATCACTAAAAATACTGAATACTATTGTTATTTCCCACGTGGGAGTTTCATTACAACCTAAAATGCCCTTTGCTTGGGTAGGTTTGGTGTCGAAACCTCTATAAGTTCTTCTTGAATGAGTTTATTAAATAGTCTTTCTTATTGATGCCACCAAGCAAAATGAGTTGTGCGCATTTACATGCAGGAATAACATCAGGAATAGAAATTGCGGCAAAGAAATTCCTTACGAGGGAGAGAAAGAAAATCTTCATTCAGCGAACCGCTCCCGGTGCTAGAGAGCTGAACCTTTTAGTCGCTAGTGTCAAATTAATTGCAAAATAAAGCCTTTACGTTTCTGAACAGCTGTTTTTTACATTCTTAGAGCTGAATTTTGTTGGGGATTACTGTTGGCTGACTCCGGCGAAGCCAACCAGAAAATAGGAACATGGGAAAGTTGTTAAGGGAGTCATGATATCAGTAATTTCAGGGCGTGACTGGAGTGCACACGCTGAGGGTTTAGGGATTTTGGTCCTGGATTTTTTTTTCACAGTAGGTATTTTCTTCTTGAGAAAGTATTTTCTGGTGATTAGGACAGGGACCAACGTACGAGGACAGGCTGAGAGAGTTGGGGTTGTTCAGCCTGGAGAAGAGAAGGCTCCAGGGAGACCTTAGAGCAGCTTCCGAGACTGAAAGGGGCTCCAGGAAAGCTGTGAAAGGACTTTCTACAAGGGCTTGGAGTGGTAAGACAAGGGAGGAATGGTTTTAAATTTGAAAGGGGCAAGGTTTTGATTAGATATTACGAAGAAATTCTTCCCAGTGAGGGTGGGAAGCCCTGGCCCAGCTTGCCCAGAGCAGTGGCAGAACCGAAGGATTGGGTGATTCTATGATGTGTTGTATCTCCAGATGCTGAAAAACTGCATTACCCTGACGTGTCCCTGCGCTGCTGAGTAGAGAGGCAAAGTGTAACAGGATCAGATGCTCTTGGTGCTGGGAGCAGACCCGGAGACGGCTCTTGTCCACCAGTTGCCCCATTAGCCCAGCAGCCGCGTCCTGTGAGCTGGTGCTTGGAAAGCGTCTCGCTCTGGGAGGTAGGAGCTTCATAGATGGTGTGTGGAAAGGGAAAGCATTTTAGCTAATTGCAGGCCTGATTCAGCTCGTTCCCATCTGGAGCGAAACTCCCACTGCTGCGTTTGGCGCGGGGTTGGTATAAATACGGCTGCGATGTCTGCGCTCCTCGTATTACCGTAATTTCCGAGCATCTCCCAGACAGGAGTGCAGGTGTCCTCACTTGCTCCTGTGCAGTCAGACGCAGCCGATAGCCCTGTTTTACCTACCCACAGGCTGTTTTCCGCACAGGAGGTGAGAAACATGACAGCTGCCTGTCCTGCACACTCTGTGCGCTTAAAGGATGTTCTTGTGGTGAGAGTCCTTGAGAGGAGATGAGAAGGCTCCGAGGAGACCTTGTAGGAACTTCCCAGCACCTGAACTGGGCTACAAGAAGGCTGGAGAGGGACTGTTTGCAAAGGCTTTTAGTGATAGGATGAGGGGCAATGGGGATAAACTGGAGAGGGGCAGATCTAGAGTAGACAGAAGGAGGAATTTCTTCTTGATAAGAGTGATGTGGCCCTGGAACAGGTTGCCCAGAGCAGAGGTGGCTGCCCTGTCCCTGGAGGGGTTCCAGGCCAGGTTGGATCCAGTGGGAGGTGTCCCTGCCCGTGGTGGGGAACTTGGAACTAGATGATCTTTAAGGTCCCTTCCAACCCAAGCAATTCTATAATTCTAAATGGTACCTGCCCTCAGAAGCAAGTGGAAAAGAGGGCTTTGTCTTAACTTCTGATATCTCTAACTAATGTGCCTGGAAGTGCAGTTGGAAGGGACCATCCCCACCTTTTCTGGAGCCCCTTTCAGCACTGGAAGCTGCTCTAAGGTCTCTCCAGAGCCTTCTCTCCTCCAGGCTGAGCAACCCCAACTCTCAGCCTGTCCTCCTTTCCTTATCTGGAGAGGTTTGGATTTGACGCTGATATTTCAGGTTCAGTTGTTTTATCCACCACCCTCATTGCTCAGGCTCCGTAGCATCTGCATGAGAATCCTCATTTGGATGAGTGCTGGGGCATCCGTGGGCTCCTCTTTTAGACTCTCGAGGTATTTTTGGCAGGACCAGGTCGAAATATTGTCATTGTCAGCCCCAGAGCTGCAGCTGCTGCTGGGCTGGAGACAGAGCGTTTCTACCACTCGGTAGGGAGAGCCACAAGGGTAATGAGGAGCAATTCATTAAATGAATCAGTGGGGAGAGGTTAGGAAGACAGATTGTAATTATTATCCAAACGAATCCTGGCCTTCAAGCCATACGCCGGCACCTGTTAAAAGGCTCCAGGGCTCCTTCTGCCGGGATGTGCGGAGCTCACCCGCAGGTTGCTGCTGGTGGAGGGACAGCCTTGGTGGTCACGAAGGAGGAATGCGACGGAGCGTCACCAGCCTTCCTCTTCGTTCTGCACCATCTGCTGCTTCCTGAGGGCATCCTGCAGGTTTTCGTCTTGTCTGACCTCTTTCAACCCGCGACTGGTGATATCGTGGTCGTAGCCTGACGTGTCTTGGGCCATCGACCTCATTTCACCTGCGTACGGAAGGAGGCTGGAGAACAGGCCCTATGAGGAGCGGCTGAGAGAGCTGGGGTTGTTTATCCTGGAGAAGAGGAGGCTGAGGGGAGACCTCATTGCTCTCTCCAGCTATCTGAAAGGAGGTAGTGGAGAGGAGGGAGCTGGGCTCTTCGCCCAAGGGACAGGACAAGAGGGAATGGCCTCAAGCTCCACCAGGGGAGATTTAGGCTAGAGATTAGGAGGAAGTTTTTCACAGAAAGGGTCGTTGGAATAGGCTGCCCAGGGAGGGGGTTGATTCCCCTTCCCTGGAGGTGTTTAAGGCACAGGTAGATGAGGTGCTGAGGGACATGGGTTAGTGTTTGATAGGAATGGTTGGACTCGATGATCCGATAGGTCTCTTCCAACCTGGCTGTTCTATGATTCTATGAGGTAGAGAGGCCTCGGAGTCGTGACTGGTCTCATTTTCATAGAATCATGAATTTTGTATTAAGATGTATTATCTGTAATACTGCAGCTTGTCCAGCCTGGTAGACTATTACATTTGGGATGCTGCCTGCTCCTAGTTTATGAAAGAAATAACATTAACCTCATGCAAAGTGCATCTTAGCCTCGGGCGGTACCTAGGACCTCAATAACTTCTTATTTAAAACCAGCAGTTGTGTAAAAGCAGAGCTGACATCCTTGCTGCTCCCATGCAGGCGCGTGACAGCCATGCCCAGAGGGGTGTGGGCAGCTATCGAACCGACGGCAGCGAAGCGTCTCCCTGCCTCCCCTCGCAGGGCTGCTTGACAAGCCCCACTGGGAGATCTCAGTCGTGGAGGCTGAAAGGAAAACCCTGTCCTTGTAAACACGGCTCTGACAACTTTTATGGCTCTGCTTTCCAGAGCTCCGTTCCCATTACACTTCTCCGTCGCAAGATTAAACCTGACGCCATGAAGGATGGATGATATTTTGCTTGTCTGACATGCTTCTAGGCCAGGTTTCCGATATCATGAGACAAACATGAATTTAAAGAGAAATCCATGGCTACCCTCTCAGGAGGAGAAGATATCCAAGTCTGTCATCTCTAAGTGATTTCCCTCCTGGTTTATAGAATCATAGAATCACCAGGTTGGAAGAGACCCATCGGATCATCGAGTCCAACCATTCCTATCAAACACTAACCCATGTCCCTCAGGACCTCGTCCACCTGTCCCTTAAACCCCTCCAGGGAAGGTGAATCAACCACCTCCCTGGGCAGCCTGTTCCAATGCCCAGTGACTCTTTCCACCACCTTCCTGGGCAGCTTCTGTCAGTGAAGAAATTTTTCCTGATGTCCAATCTAAACCTTCTGTGATGCCACTTGAGGCCATTTCCTCTCATCACCTGTCCCTTGGGAGAAGAGACGAACACCCACCTCACTCAACCTCCTTTCAGGTAGTTGTAGAGTATGGTGAGGTCTCCCCTCAGCCTCCTCTTCTCCAGGATAAACAGCCCCAGGTCCCTCAGCCTCCTCTCATAACCCTTGTTCTCCAGCCCCTTCCCCTTCTCTGAACACACTCCAGCCCTTCAATGTCCTTCTTGTAGTGAGGGGCCCAAAACTGAACACAGAGTCACCTTTTGAATACATGAGCCTGTGAGGTTCTTGTACTCTCCTAGTGGTTTTGTAGGACTGAGATACTTAATCCTCTCCACTGGAGACGCTGCCCTCGTTAGGCTTGCGTCCCCCTCTGCGTGGGGCAGGGGTGCGATTCCTTCTTCCCTTCTGCACTTCACTTTGGAAGGGAGATGAAGTCCTTTCTGCCTGATAGGTGTGAATTCCCTCCTTACCGAGCTGTCATTGCCGTCTTGTTCTCCTTCGGAAAGCGATCGTCTTGGGACTTGGCGCTTCAGAAACCTGTTTATTGTAGGCATCCGTCGCGATCCGCTCTTCCCGGCCATCGTTTCACTTGAAATAATGTCCCGCTCCCTCCTGCCGCCAAGTGAACAAATGGACCATCGCGATGCGCTTGCGTGGGGCCAACCGGACCGTGCTGCTCCTCGCACCTCCAGTGAGATAACGACATGGCTCGATGCCACTGTCGGCTCAGCAGGTGCCGCGGGAGAGCTGACAGCTCTGGGAACCTATCGCTCTGCCAAAAACCTACAGCTAAGCTTCCTCACAGAATCTTCTTCCCATCATCTCATGTGTGTTCCTGCCCAAACTCATCTCCGTTCTCCCCAGCCCCTTTTGGTTTTGTGTTTTCCTCCTGAGACTCTCTACAAAGTCCTTTTTCTTTCCTTTTTGCTCTGTTTGTGACGCTGCTGGATGTGGCTTGATAGGAAACGTGTCTCTGAACATTTGTTTACCACAGTTGTGGAGAAAATCAGTGCAAAGGATACCAGTTTGCTTCCAGTTTCTTGCTTTTACCATCATTTTGCTGCATATTTGGAAGGATAATTTATCAACAGATGTGCTCGTCCGGCATGTGTTGGTTATAGACTGGGAAATACCTTTTTCTCTATTACTCCGGTCAGGCTTGCTTGCTTTTTAGATATCGCTCTTTTTTGCCCTGTTGGGTTTTCTTTAGGGCTTGCTGGCTCTCCGTGGTTTCTGCCTAAGCAAGGCTGTGGGTCTCAAAGCCCTCGTCGCAGCTGGTGGGTTTGCGCTGAGGTGCTGAGGGACATGGTTTAGAGATTGGTAGGAATGGTTGGACTCCATGATCCAGAGGGTCTCTTCTGACCTGGTGATTCTATGATTCTAAACACCACGTGGGTCTCAGAGAGGCTCCACACAGCGTCACTGGAGAGCAGGATGGATGGGGATGTGCTTCCTGGGATGCGGAGAGGTGGTACCCAGAGCTGGAGCTGCCGTTCCATGGGTCGTGTGGGTAGATGAGGTGCTGAGGGACGTGGTTTAGTGTTTGATAGGAATGGTTGGACTTGATGATTCGGTGGGTGTCTCTTCCAACCTGGTTATTCTATATAGTGTGGTGGTAACTGCTGGGAATGATACAGAAGGTAGCAAGAGGTCTTCCAGGAGGTTTCTCCAGGGGCTTCTAGGGAGGTCTCCATCTGTGGTGAACAGGGTGACTCTCTTCCCTTCTTCCTTTCCTATTTTTTTTATGTCTCATTTGGTTGTTTGCTGCGCTGGTGACTCCTTTCTGCCCAGGAGCAGAGCTAACCTAGCAGAAGATTGCCTGAAGACATCCCCTGCGGCTGCTTGAGCGTTACCACCGCTCACGGCTGCTTCTCCCATAGGGTCCTTTTCCTGCAGAGAAAGGTGCTTGTTTCTTCATCCTGAGTTTATTTGATTTCCAGGAGGACTGGGTCAGACCTGGGTCCTCACATCCCTGCTGGTGCTGTCCCAGTGGGAGCTGCTGGAGGGGAGAGGCTCGCAGCCACCTCGGACCCCACGAGGCGGCATCTCCGTGGGGTTTCGTTGGATTGGGTCCCCATTCAGCCACTGTCAACCAACACCCCCAGGTCCTTCTCTGCTGGGCAGCTCTCCAGCCGCTCCCCCCGAAGCCTGGAGCTGCGCAGGGTTCTCGTGGCCCAAGCGCAGGACCCGGGGGCAGGATTCGATCCCTTTTTCTGGCACTGGGGTCCCAGCCGAGTGAGCCTGGGGCCCCTGGCACTTCCCATCTCATTTATTGAATCAACATGCCCTAACCAGAGGCTTATATTTTTTACAGCTGCAAAGGGCCATATAAAACAAAGAAAAAAACCCATAAAATTGCCTGGATTTATTTGGCCACATCAGCACCGAACTCCTTATTCGGCGTTTGCGGCGCTGCTTTCTATCCGAGCTCGCGGGTTTCCTTCTCGCCCTGTTTCCAACCTCTCCTCGTTAGAAACCGTTTGACTTCTGCCTTCCAAACCCATCCGGGAGGACCCGTCTCCCAGGCGAACGCAACCCTTACAGTTGTTTAGCTTTATCTTTCCAGCTCGAGTGGTTTAATAGGTCAGACCAGTATTAAAAAAAAAAAGGGATTTTCACTCGGATATATACCCTTTAAAAAAGATTTTCTGGTTTTTTTTCCTGCAAACGCTTCATATTCTCTGCATCCTCAGTGCTTGGGGCTGCACCCGAAGAAAGGATTCCAGGTGGGGTCTCACCTGAGCCGAGGGGGACAATCCCCTCCCTCGCCCCTTTTGGGGCGAGGGAGGGGATTGTCCCCCTCGGCTCAGGTGAGACCCCACCTGGAATCCTGTTTCTGACTCCGTAAACATGCTAAATACTGAATTAAGACTAAAATCCTAAATCCTTTCTCTCTTCTCTCCCTCCAGGTGTTTACGAAATACGGGAAATGCTACATGTTCAACTCAGGAGAAGAAGGACGGCCTCTTCTCACCACCGTTAAGGGGGGGACGGGCAACGGGCTGGAGATCATGCTGGACATCCAGCAGGACGAATATTTGCCCATCTGGGGAGAAACAGGTAAGATTTTCTTCGCCTTCCTGCAAACCTGCATGTACTGGTGGGTTTTCTTCTCGGAAAGACCAACGTAGCTACCACAGTGGAAGCTGCCGACGATGTCAGTGGCAGTTTTTTTCCAGCGAACGCCACCAAGAGGAGGTGGAACGTTCAATAGGAGCAGTTGGACTCGATGATCCAGTTGGGTTTCTTCCAACCTGATTGTTCTGTGATTCTGTGAAAGAATCTTCTATGATTCTGTGAACTCTTCTATGATTCTATGAAAGAATCTTCTATGATTCTATGAATTCTTCTAGGATTCTATGAAAGAATCTTCTATGATTCTATGAATTCTGTGATTCTATGAAAGAGTCTTCTATGATTCTGTGAACTCTTCTAGGATTCTATGAAAGAATCTTCTGTGATTCTATGAATTCTTCTATGATTCTATCAAAGAATCTTCATACTATGATTCTATGAATTCTTCTATGAGTCTATGAAAGAATCTTCTGTGATTCTATGAATTCTTCTAGGATTCTATCAAAGAATCTTCTGTGATTCTGTGAATTCTTCTAGGACTCTATCAAAGAATCTTCTATGATTCTATGAAAGAATCTTCTATGATTCTATGAATTCTTCTATGATTCTATCAAAGAATCTTCATACTATGATTCTATGAATTCTTCTATGATTCTATGAAAGAATCTTCTATAATTCTATGAATTCTTCTATGATTCTGTCAAAGAATCTTCTATGATTCTGTGAATTCTTCTAGGATTCTATGAAAGAATTTTCTATGATTCTATCAAAGAATCTTCTATGATTCTATGAATTCTTCTATGATTCTGTCAAAGAATCTTCTGAGCAAAGACCTTCTCGCTGTCTACGACGATGTGAGAGGAGGTTGTGTAGAGGTGGGCGCTGGGCTCTTCTCCCAAGTAACAAGCAATAGAATGAGAGGAAACAGCCTCAAGTTGCATCACTGAAGGTCTAGGTTGGAGATCAGGAAAATAATTCTTCCCTGAATGGTGCTGCCCAGGAGGTGGTGGAGTCCCGATCCCTGGAGGGGTTTAAAAGACCCCTAAAGGTTTAAAAGATGAGGTGCTCAGGGATGGTTCAATAGCAGCAGGTTGGGTCGGACTCACTGATCTTAAAAGTCTTTTCTAACCAAACATTTCTATGATTCTTTGGCTCTCCAAGAGCAGTGGCTTGGGCAGGGGACAGCATGGGGAGTGCCACCAGCACCACCCACATAGAGAATGCCCTGTCGCTTCTCCAGCAGCACCGGCTGCAGTTTTCATGAACCCATGTTGACATTTTAAACCAAAACAATGTTGGAAACGTCGCCAGACTCTTTGTTTCTCGGAGCGTCGTAGTGGGAGTCTTCACAGATAAGGTTGTGTTTATTTTCAGGTAGCAGGAAAGGGACTGGAGATTCCAAACGAGACACAAGTTTGTACTCGGCTAAAGGTCAGAGGCACAGGGAGGGACTCCCACGTCCTTAGAACTGGATTGATATGATGGGACTGGAACCAAAAATCTCTATCTGATGGTGAAGTGCTCTAGGATTCAAGGCCAAACTATATAAATTGGTATCTTGATTTGGTTAAACGGAGTAGTAGAGGCTTCTGGACTGGTTGCAAGTGAATTTGGCCACGTTCGTACAGGTCCAGGTCGAAGTGATGCTTGACTTTGAAGCTTATAAAACATTAATCTTTGCCTTTTGACAAGAGAGTTTCTCATCCTCCACGTTCGTGCAGCGCTTGGTACAAGCTCTCTTCAATCTTCATTGAGCTCTCTGGACACTGCCAGAATGAAAATGTTAACTATAGTGGTTAATAGTTGCTGTTCCCATGGAAACACTTAACTCAGCTCTTAGTAGGTAAGTGAAGGAGTTGATGATTTCCAAATATTTGCATAATAATGTAAATGTGTTTAGAATTAAATCTTCTCAGCGGATACCGCTGGGACTGCACGAAGCTGCCTCTCCAATGAGAAGCTTTGTCAAGGGCACACGGCTCTTAGCAGTGAACTTCAGCCCTTGCTCTGGAGAGGGATGGAGGTGGACCTGGGATGAGGTCTTCGCATTGCAGTGCCAAAGCCACACGTAGGAGCAGGAGATCCAGCCACAGAGACACCTCCAGGATGGAAGGAGTTGAGGTTTTTCTTCCCAGATCCCTGAGCACTTCATCTCCCCATCTTTTAAACCCCTCCAGGGATGGGAACTCTGCCACCTCCCTGGGCAGCCTCTGCCAGGGTCTGAGAGCCCTTTTGATGAGGAAGTTTTTCCTGATGTCCAGTCTGAACCTGTTCTGGTGCATCTTGAGCCTCTTTCCTCTCATCCCATCGCTTGTTACATGGGAGAAGAGACCAGCATCCACCTCACTTGTCTGCCCAGGGAGGGGGTTGAGTCACCCTCCCTGGAGGGGCTTAAGGGGCAGGTGGATGAGGTGCTGAAGGACATGGGTTAGGGGACGGTTAGACTCAATGATCCAGTGAGTTTCTTCCAACCTGGTGTTTCTATGATTCACTACAACCTCAACTGGTGCTTCCTGCAAGAGTCTGTTCCGTAGAAGGCAGCCATCCAAGAACCCTCCAGGTCCCAGGTCAGTGCCTCCAGCCATGGTCAGAACACACCGTGGATCCTGTCCTCCTGCCTGGGCTCAGTCAGACCCTCGCTGCCACAGGGCAGTTGTGGTTCCATCGGACTTAGGGCTTAATTTTGTCATTGCCAACTTCAGATGATGGTGTTGTGTCCTGTGCTTAGTCCTGTAGTTGCTTTGCTTTCGCTCTGGATTTGGAGATGCCTTAAAACCACGTTCTCCTTCAGAGACCCACATGAAAATAATTAGCGTGTGGCCTCCAAAATCCTCATTGTGCTGCTGGCCGCGTGCCTCAGGATCTCTGCTTGCTTTTTTAAGCTGCTCTTTGCAATTCAAATCAGAAGCAAAAGAAGGAAAATATTGGTTCGTAGCTCGGGACGGGGCTGCTCCACGAGCTGCTGCCACCGTGTCACGTTGGCATATGCTTGTGATACAAAATACGATTTAATTGTTTCTGACTTGGCAAACAAAATGAAGTGTATTGTCATTCTAAAAACACCTTCAACAGCCACTAATATTCTGGGAAGCTGAAATATCTCGCCGAGCAAGTTGCGTGGAGTAGAGCAAGATACCTTCTTCTTGTCTGCGCATGCAAGCCCCTTATTTGAACATGTTAAATTTATGTGCAGTCTAATTTTGGACTCGCGAGCGCACACAGACTGCTTCAGACTTGATTTTTCAAGTGCAAAGAAAAGGGTTATTTTGACTGTAGCTGGATGTCGTGGCATCAGGCAGCCTTGCCAGCTCTGGGTGTGCAAAAATATTATGGCAGGACTGTCAAAATCAGGAGGTGCATGGGGAAAAAAAAAGAAATGATGATAAAAAGAAAAAAGAACGGGAAATCTCCATCTTTCCAAGTTTGCTTTGCTAGGGTTTATATTTGCCATCATTTTATTTTAACTGCGAGTGTACCGGATGAGAAAAGAGTGGGAAAATAGCTGCGTAGAATCAGGGAATGGGTTGGCTTGGAAGGGACCTTAAAGCCCATCCAGTTCCACCTCTGCCCTGGGCAGGGACACCTCCCACTGGATCCAGTTGCTCCCGTGGCAGGAGGGCTGGAAGCGGATGGGCTGTAAGGTCCCTTCCTACCCAAACCATCTGGTGATTCTATGGAAGCGACAGGGATGCAATCAACTCTAATACAATCTAGTTTATAGCAGCAATTATTTGATTGGAAAGGGAATCAGCTTCTGGTTAATCTTCCTGGCATGGCCCAAGGTGTTATCTATTGACCTAAGAGCGGTGCAGGCGACTGGAAATAGAATCATAGAATCATAGAACAACCAGGTTGGAAGGGACCCATCGGATCTTCTAGTCCAACCGTAATCCCTCGGGCTCCAGGGCTGGAAATAAGAAATACACTCGGGGAGTTCTGCACTTGCGTCTCAGGAGTTGTTGGATAAAGATGAACATTTCATAGCAATTAATCAAGTAACAAGCTGAATAATAATAATAAAAAAAGGGATGAGGAACATGCTATAAAATTGCTCTAAGAGGAAGTGTGAAATCTATAAAGCTCGAGGCATCAATCCACTTAGGAGACTTATCACGTAGTTTTATGGGCTGCTTTTATTCAACCAGATAAAAAACAACAGGCTGCAGGCAAAACTTTTGATCAGGGTTGTGTCAAGAAAGATCTCGAGCTTGTTTTTCCTTCTTGCCCTCCCCAGCTGCATCGCAGTTTGCTCTTACTTCCCACAGTGTTTCTGGGCTGTTGCGGAGTGGTGGGTACCAACCCCTTCAGCTGATGGATGTGGTGGAAATCCCTCTGTTGGGGGCTGGAGGAAGCCCCTCTCCAGGGGCTGTGGTGTTGGAAAAGGGGAAGCCAACAGCGTGTGGTGGGGGTGGGTGGAGGAAACCTCTCTCAAGGGGGTTGTGGTTTGGGAAAAGAGAAAGCTGATGGCATGTGGTGGGAGCTCAGGGACCAACCACGACCACCTCAAGTGGCCGGATGCTCCCCCTCCCTCTGGGAAAGGCTGTGAGGGGAGCTGATGCGTATCTGTATCGTGTATCTGTATCGTTAATCCCAATTAGCCAGAGGTGCAGGTGCTTTGGGTGGCGTTGAGTTTCCGTGCCGCTGCTTTGCTTCCTCATTAAAGCTGCCTTCATTCTGCTGATCTCTTTCCATTTGCAAATTGAATTCAGATAAATGGAATTAAGGTGGCTTTGATTTTGAACCGGGGGTCTTCATGCAAGGCCTGGTGCAGTAGGAGTTCTCTTGGATTCGTTTGCGGCTGTTGCCTCTTCTGGGAAGGGACCTTTGGGTCCTCCCTGACCTGCATCTCCTTGGGGATGAGCTGGGTGGGATGCTTGCAGAGTAGAAACGTGTCCTAGGACATCAAGGCAACACTGGCACAAGCCTCACTGCTTCACTGGGATGGGTCGTGTTTTAAAGAAGGTGCCTCTCTGGTAGCTTCTTTCTGGCAAAGAGAGTTTTTTTTTTAGAATCATAGAATCGTTTGGGTTGGAAGAGACCTCAAAACCAAAGCTCTTCATACTGGAAGCTGCCCTAAGGTCTCCCTGGAGCCTTCTCTTCTCCAGGCGGAACAACCCCAACTCTCTCAACTTGTCCTCATAGCAGAGGTGCTCCAGCCCTCGGAGCATCTTCGTGACCTCCTCTGACCTCATTATCAGGGCTGTGTCGAGAGATCTACTACCTGCTTTGGATTCGAGGATCTTTAGAGGAGCATCTCCAGGACCTGCATAAAGTTTGGGATGCTCCAGGCACCCGTTCAAAGGGATTTGGAGCATAAATTATCCACATTCACTCCTTGCATCTGGTGGCACAGAGAGGTTTTCGGCTCAGGCCAGGGCTGTTCCTCCTCATTGCTCCCAAAAGCCCTTAGAACTTTTGGGCTCCTGCAGCCGAGTGGCTGCAGAGAGGACTTGGAGGGGCTGACAGTAACCGTGGCCAAGGAGCTGGAGGCCAACGCTGCCAACCCTGAAAATTCATCTCGCGGAAGTTCACTGATGCGGGCACCAATCGAGAGCATTTCCATGGTTTCTTTAATTTATTCCTCCACCCTCTGTGATTTCATTCCAGGCAAACCAGATTTAAGCAGCGTCTCCGTGCTGCCGAGATGGGTCTGCAAAGCGTTGTTGCTGCTGCACGACAGCATCTTCGTGCAAGGGTTTTTGCAGCAAGGAGGGACAGTGGGTTTAGCTCGGGGGCCAAACGTGCCCCTTCCCCTCCCCACAGCCTCCCCAGCACTTGGTCTCCAGCTGTGCAGCCTCTGTGTGCGGCGTATTAAGAAGCTCAAGCCCTGGAGCGCTTGATTTGCCAGCTGGAGAGAGGCACAAAGCGCTCACTGTCATTTGCTTCTGCATATTAATATGATTAGTGGCAGCTCTTTATAAATCCAGGGCTCCTTGTGCTTACAGAAGATCTGGATTCGAGTGGTGGAGGAGACAGCTTGGGCTTCCCAAGGTCATGGCTGCAAACCTCCTGGGCTCCTAGTGCATTTGGAGAGACTGTTTTCACGGAATAATAGATTGGTTTGGGTTGGAAGGGACCTTAAAGATTATCCAACCCCTCCTGCCCTGAGCAGGGACACCTCCCACTGGATCCAGCTGCTTAAGGCCCCATCCAGCCTGGCCTTAAACCCCTCCAGGGATGGGGATTTACACCGTGGGGAATCGTCTGGAGTGGTTTAAAAGGCGGTTGGATGAGGTGCTCAGGGGTCTGGTTTAGAACTGGACAGGTACAGGTGGACTGGGTGACTTTAGAAGTGTTTTCCAACCAAACAATTCTATGAAATTCACACCCTGGTGAAGGGGCTGGAGAACAGGCCCTGTGAGGAATGGCTGAGAGAGCTGGGGGTGTTTAACCTAGAGAAGAGGAGGCTGAGAGGAGACCTCATTGCTCTCTACAACTATCTGAGAGGTTGTAGAGAGGAGGGAGCTGGGCTCTTCTCCCAAGGGACAGGGGACAGGACAAGAGGGAATGGCCTCAAGCTCCACCAGGGGAGATTTAGGCTGGAGATTAGGAGGAAGTTTTTCACACAGAGGGTCATTGGGCATTGGAACAGGCTGCCCAGGGAGGGGGTTGATTCCCCTTCCCTGGAGGTGTTTAAGGCACAGGTAGATGAGGTCTTGAGGGACATAGTTTAGTGTTTGATAGGAATGGCTGGACTCAATGATCTGATGGGTCTCTTCCAACCTGGTTGTTCTATGATTCCACATGGCATGGTGGTACCTCACACACATGTGCCTGCACAACCCTCGGCATGTTTTAAAACAAGGAGACGCTTCCTAAAAGCCTGTTTGTTTGTGCTGACTCCAGGGCTTCTCGGAGCTTGTGCCATTTCCTTTCCATTACGGGGACGTCGCGAGCTCCTGCGTGCAGCCACGGCTGCCTTAGGGCTTCGCTGCAGATGAAACTCTTGTTTGCTGCAGAAGGGCTGGTTTGCAATTTCCTTTATCAATTAAAATTAAAATGGAAAGAGAAAAAAATACCAGAAGTAAGAAAACAAGGCAAGGCGAGGTCCACGGAAGAGTAACTCAGCTTCTCCAGCTCTTTCCAGCCCCGAGCGTCTTCCCAGCTGATTTGCAAACAACGTGTGTCCATGTGACAGTGCAGGTGGATGAAATGCTGCTCCCTCGGCAAGGGGGAAAGGCCAAAAAGGCTTTTAATATTCATCATAGATCATAGAATCACCAGGTTTGAAGAGACCGGTCGGATGGCTTGCGATGGAGAAAGTTATACTGGAGACAGCAGCAGATTTATGGAGCTGGAGAGGGATGGTTGTCCCTCATGGCCCCTCATTGTGTCATTGGGGATTGAGGTGGTTTTCTGTCGTCTTGACTAATTATTGTTGCCTGGTAAGGCCAATCCCTTCAGCTAAAGCAGCGTCGTCGCTGTGCAGCACTGCCTGCCCTTCAGTAGAAGTCGATTCGAGGTAGCATTTAATAGCTTATATTTAGCAAGAGGAGATTTATGCACAGGAAGCTCCACTTCATTCTGCAGCGAGGGATGCAAGCAGTGAGGATAATTTGACTCTCGGAGGAAGAGCCTGGTGTCACGCAACAAATCCCCGTCCTAGTTCAATCTTCTTCGTTGGTTTTACGGGCTCTGACTGCAGATTGTAATCTAAAATGTAGCTGGCACAGAGTGGTTAGTGCAGGGCTCCGCACACCCCAGTCACCACCCTTCAACCTTGCAGTTTGTACACAAGGCTTCCACTTGGTGATGGGAACTGTCAGGTTTACGGCTTCGGTGGTGTCAGAACTAACTCAAATTTTCCTTTTTTTTTGCCCTTTCTGGGGTTCTGTGTTTCTGCAGTTGAAATCCAACACCTGCCAAGAGTTATTTCTTCTCTGCATTGCTGGGAAATAAGGGATTGAGTGGGAAAGGAGCAGCTTCTAGTACCTGAAAGGTCTACAGAAAGCTGGGGAGGGGCTCTTGGTCAGGGAGTGCAGAAGTAGCACGAGGAGGAATGGCTTTAAATTGGAAGGGGCAAGATTTAGGTTAGATATTAGGTAGAAATTCTTCCCAATAGGCTTGGGGAGGCCCTGGCCCAGGTTGCCCAGAGCAGTGGTGGCTGCTCCATCCCTGGAGGGGTTCAGGGCCAGGCTGGATGGGGCTTGGAGCCCCCAGTCCAGCAGGAGATGGATGGAACTGGAAGGGCTTTGAGGTCCCTTCCAACCCAAACCATTCTGTGATTCTGTAAGACAAAAGTGACTTTGAGTATAAGTAACACCAAGAGATTCAGAAGAACTCGTCGTTTTTTTGCAGTAGGAAAAGTCTGATCTCAGATCAACTCATCAAGGAGGCAGCTTGACCTTTAGGAGGCTGGTGGGTGTCACCTAAAAAAGAGGCACAGAATGTGCTGCATCTTGGACCTTTTCCTAATGAGAGCAAGAATTCATTCAATTATCCAGGTTTCCCAGGGAGAAAAGGTCAATGTTATTTGCACCTTCCAGCAGCCCCTGACAACCAAAGCATCCACAAAATTATGCTGCCACTAAAAATTAATTACGTTTGCTTGAGCACACTCATCAATAGTACCAGACCTCAAAGGTCACTTGGAGTTCTGTGTCTGGGCTGTGTCATTAAGGTTGTCGTTAGGGAGAAATTCTCGGGCATGAGAAGGTCCCGGGCAGGGGGTTGGGATCACAGGATGGTTTGGGTCGGAAGGGACCTCAAAGCCCATCCAGTTCCACCCTCCCAGCAGCTGTCGTTAAATGCCGTTAAATGTTTAATGTCGTTAAACTGAAGGCTTGTAAATAAGATATCAATGACTTAATGAGAAAACCCTTTAAGGGATGGAGATGCTTCAAAAGCTTCTCTGTTAAAAAAAAAAAAAAGACACAACTCAGTGTTGGGAAATGTTCATTTAAGGCAAAACTAATGGAAATAAAACTAGAAGCTGGCGTTGGGAGATCTGGGAACGCGGAGATAAGGCACCTAAAATCAACAGCCTCATGTTACAAAGCAACCGTCAGGCAGCAGTAAAATTAAATAGACATTTCATGCTGCGGCTTTCATGAGAGGCTTTGGGGCTGGTGTGTAAAGTTAAATGTCCGTAGCTGAAATAGAAGCTCTCACATTGAGAACTCGTCAGATGGGAAGGAGACATCAGAAGCAGCCCGACATGGCCGGTAGTGTGGCTACCAGCGGGTGCCCAGTGGCTCACACCGAGGTGGCAAAGGTTTGGGGGCTTTAATGTTCCGAGAGCTGCAAAGGTGCCTGCAAGCATCTGATTTTTATGGCTTTTTTTCTTCTGAGCACTGAGGTATCAGTGGCTCCGGTGAGGGTTTGGGATGCTCTCTGGATGAGCTGGTTTTAGGTGGGAATAATCCAGGTCATTACCTCTGCCCTGGTCCTGACCCTCCTCTACGTGTCTTCGTTCTCCTCCTGGAAGACAGAGAGCTCCGTGCATACTAATCAATCTCACGGAGGCACCAGGAGATTTTGTGGCTAGAAAGCGCTTTGAAGATAAAAGTCTTTTGCAAGAGCTAATTAAATTTAATTGTATTAATCTCTCTGGTGCAGAGATCATCATTTTGTTCCGACTTTGTCCAGCCCTTAGCAACACAGGCTCTGCTTGACATTAGAGACCTCCCAGGTGCCTCCTCAGGCAAATTGCTGTCGTCTCCGTGGGGCGTGAAGCTGTGCTGGAGATGGCAGTGGAAGGGATTTACTCTCCTGTAGGTGCCAGAAAGTGTTTCACTTGCACTGAGCACCACGAGTAGAGCTCAATAGTCTTTGTTTATGGGAAAGACTAAACTGGACAGAAAGGGAAGGACAAGGCGTGGTAGGTGGGTAGCTGAGTGGACTTAGGTGGTTGGTGGGATACAACCTTGGGTGAAGGACATTGAGGCTCTTGAGTGAGTCCAGAGAAGAGCAATGAAGCTGGGGAAGGGGCTGGAGAAGAAGAGAAGCAGCTGAGAGAGCTGGGGGTGTTTATACTGGAGAAGAGGAGGCTGAGGGGAGACCTCATTGCTCTCTGCAACTCCCTGAGAGGAGGTTGTGGAGAGGAGGGAGCTGGGCTCTTCTCCCAAGGGACAGGGGACAGGACAAGAGGGAATGGCCTCAAGCTCCACCAGGGGAGATTTAGGCTAGAGATTAGGAGGAGGTTTTTCACAGAAAGGGTGATTAGGCACTGGCAGAGGTTGCCCAGGGAGGGGGTTGAGTCCTCTTCCCTGGAGGGGTTTAAGGGACGGGTGGATGAGGTGCTGAGGGACATGGGTTAGTGATTGGTAGGAATGGTTGGACTCGATGATCCGGTGGGTCTCTTCCAACCTGGTGATTCTATGAATCTGTGATTCTCTGATCCTAACGCTCTGATGGTCACTGTCATGTTTTGGCAAGGTGAGGTGTGCCAGGTCGTGCCTGTTGATGGGGCCGGATGACTTTTCCTGCTCTGTGACAGCAGAGTGAGGTTGCAAAGCCATTTAACAATATAAAAGCCAAGTTATTTTAGATCCGCTTCCTATGCAGAAGCACCACGACTTGGATAAAATCCCAAGCACTTTGGGGCTCTCTAGAGTTGGATGCTTTGCTTCCAAACACCCTGCGAAGCTGGTTAGACAAGCGAACGAAGGTTGTGGTTTGTTTATTGATTTTAATATTTTTGTTGTGGTTATTACTACCACTACTGCTATTTAAGGAGAAGCTTAGAAAGATTAAGGACGGGAAATGCCATCTGCAGAGTTTGGCCAAGTGACAAATTATACTACATGATGCCGTTAACTCACTTATTATGGAGAAGGGACGTGATTGCTGTTGCCTTCACTCAGATGCAGATGTATTTGAGTGTCCAGCAGCTAAAATCCAGCAGTTGGGCTCCTAATTCCTTTCCCAGTCCCAGGGAAAGGGAAAAGAGAGGAAAAGAGTTGCAGGTTGGAAGCTAAAACTGAAACAGCCTTAATGAAATACTAATAACATAAAGAGGAAGGAGGAGGAGAAGGGGAAGGAGAAGGAGGAGGAGGAGGTGGAGGAGGAGGAGGAGGAGAAGGAGAAGGAGGAGGAGAAGGAGAAGGAGGAGGAGAACAGGCTGAGGGGAGACCTCATCATTGTCTACAACTGCCTGAAAGGAGGTTGTAGCGAGGTGGGTGCTGGTCTCTTCTCTTAGGTGACAGATGAATAGGACACAGAGAAATGGCCTCAAGCTGCACCAGCGCAGGTTCAGATTGGCCATTAGGAAAAAATATTTCACCAGAAGGTTCACCAAGCACTGGAACAGCTGCCCAGGGAGGTGGTGGAGTCGCCATCCCTAGAAATCTTTAAAAGAGGGGTAGACGAGTCACTGAAGGAAATGGTTTAGTGGCCAATGATCTCAGAGGTCTTTTCCGACTTGGTGATTCTATGACATTTGTATATATTTTCTTATTTTCTTATTATTTCCTTTATCATTATTTCATTAAAGTCAGGTTACTTTTAGTTTCCAACTTGCAAGTCTCCTCTTATTTCCCTTTCCCTGGGGGTGGGAAGGGAATTGGGAGCCCAACTACTCAGTTTTAGTGTCTGCAAGGTGCTGGGCTGGCACCAAACCGCTTCTCCGTGCTAGCCATCCCTGTATCGTTGCCTCCAGACCTTTTCATTTCCAGATTAAGCTCATTCACCGTCAGCTTATCCTAGTTTGGATTTTTTTTTTTTTTTTTTTGTTACAAATATTTTCCTGCCAGTCGAAACGTTCTGCTCCCTTCTGGTGTTTGCCTTCGATGTATTTATAGAGAGGATTCCTAGCCTTCGTCTCGCCAGACGATACACAACCCAAGCTGTGTTGGACTCCTCCCAAATCCCGGGTTCCCTGCTTCTCTCCCCATCCCAGACGCTTTGGTTCCTCCATCCGGAAGGAGATGATGGTAGCATTTCAGATGAGGTTCCACGAGGCTCTTGGAGTCCCCTTGCCTGCAGGGATCGTTCCCTTCTGTATGTTTGCGCTTCAAAGGTGGGTTTGGGTGATGAGCGGGGTCACCGAGCTCTCAAAGCTGGAGAGGTGTTATCCTACCCTCCGTTACCCATTGGAAAAAGGTTCTTATCTAAATAAGCCCAACAGCCCTCAAAGGATGAGATTGACAATCACCTATCCCCTCCTGTGGGCTGCGGAATGACCCTAGTGACCACTTAATACACTTGACAATCAACTCTGAGATGGTCACATGTGCAGAGCAGGACATTTGTGTCCCTGTATTCAGCACTGGTGTGACCATAACTCAAATCCCAGCTTTGGGTTTGGGACCCTCACTACAAGAAGGACATTGAGGGCCTGGAGTGTGTCCAGAGAAGAGGAACAGAGTGGGGACGGGGATGGAGAATAAGTATTATGAGGTACCTAAGGGACCTGGGGGTGTTTATCCTGGAGAAGAGGAGGCTGAAGGGAGACCTCATTGCTCTCTACTACTCCTAGAAAGGAGATTTCCCTTCTCCGAAGTAGCAAGAGATGAGACGCGAGGAAATTGCCTCAAATTGCCACCTTCCCTGGAGGTGTTTAAGGCACCGGTGGACAAGGTCCTGAGGGACATTGGTTAGTGTTTGATGGGAATGGTTGGACTCAATGATGCAGTGGGTCTCTTCCAACCTGGTGATTCTATGATTCTATGAAACTGCCCCAGGGCAGGTTCAGATTGGACATCAGGAAAAATTTCTTCACAAAAAGGACTCAGGCACTGGACGAGGCTGCCCAGGGAGGTGGTAGACTTCCCATCCCCAGAGGGGTTTAAAAGATGGGTAGATGAGGTTGGGTTGGCTCAGCAGCAGACGAGTACAGTTGGACTCGATGATCTCAAAGATCTTTTCCAACCGAATGCTTCTACGATTTGTGCAAACTCCAGTTCATCTCCCCAACATCTCAGCAGGGTCCGGCTGTGCCTCATGCTCTATCCCCTCACTGTAGGTCACCTCCTGCCCAGTCCCTCGTGCTGCAAAAAAATCTCTGGAGCCACTTGTGGCATCAGTGTGGGTTTTTCCACTTAAATCTCCAGGTTAGGGCTGATGGATTTGTCTCCTTTTTCACCCCCTCCAGCACAATTCCTTGGAGCACTCCAGGCCATGTTAGATGTAATTTTCTCAGGTTATTTTTATGAGATGAGAATATTAGGCTGCCTGCTGCCATCCGAGATCCGGCTGTGCCCCAACGGCCTCCCCGTGGGCGACGAGCTGCAACACAATGCAAATATTTTTATATATAGCATCCTCCATATGCAGCACTCGGTGGGGGGGACACACTGGGGGCTTCGGGAGGGCACAGGGAAGGAGGTGGAGACGCTGTGGGGAAGCAGCGATGCTTCGGGCTGAAGATGGGAGGCAGAAAGAGAAAGCAAAGCTTCTCCTGGCACAACAAAAAAAAAAAAATGTTTGGTTTTGATGTGGAAATGCTTTGGGGAAGCAACAGTGCTTTGGGCTGGAGATGGGATGGAGAGAGAGAAGGGAAATCCTTGAACACCTTCAGGGAGTGCAGGGATAGGATGAATGGGCATGGATTTAAGTTGGAAGGGGGAAGATCTAGGCTAGGTATTGGGAAGAAATTCATCCATGTGAGAGTGGCTGCCCCATCCCTGGATTTCACCCTCCCTGGAGGTGTTTAAGGCACAGGTAGATGAGGTCCTGAGGGACATGGGTTAGTGTTTGATAGGAATGGTTGGACTCGATGATCCCATGGGTCTCTTCCAACCTGGTTGCTCTATGATTCTATGGTTCTATGATCCCTGGAGGGGTTCAAGGGCAGGTTGGATGGAGCTTGGAGCTCCTGATCCAGTGGGAGGTGTCCCTGCCCATAGGGGTGGGACTGGATGGGCTTTGAGGTCCCTTCCAACCCAAACTCCTCTATGATTCTATGATTTTTCCCTTCTTTTTCCCACACCTGCAGAAAAATCACTTGTTGATTTCAGCTCTCTCTCGGTCCACGCTGGACAAGGCTTTGAAGTCTCAAAATATGCATTTACAGAAGCATTTCCCTCACCAATGTAACTGAAATACTAGGTTTTTTTCTGCCGCTCTGCTAACTGGCTATTTCCTCTCATTTTGTAATCGTGAGCCGCATCTGAGGTGCATCCATTTCCATTAAAATAAGTGTTTGCTTAGTTGCCGAGTTCACCAAAGTGCTTTCAAATTACATCACTCGAAACACTGACATTTATAGGCGACGGAAATTAAAGAGACATCAGCACAGCTGCCAGTGCCATGCACGAAGGGCAGAGAGTCAAGGTTTCTCCAAATGGTGTGAACCTCGCTGCTCGCCGCCTCTCTGCAAACGCCCTTGGACCGGCAGCGATTTTATTTAATTATACGTTAACCCCAAAGCTTTCCCGTTCAGCCCAGTTTCGCGTTCAGGGAGAAATTGTTTTTCTGTGAAGGGATGTGAAAGCAAAAGGGGCTGGTTATGGTATCATTCAGCCTGTGGGGACTTCGGGGCTTCAGCCTCCTACATGTTCCCTGGAGAAAGACCCAGAGAAAATCTTAGAATCATAGAATGGTTTGGGTTGGAAGGGACATTAAAAGATCATCCAGTCCCACCCCTGCCCTGGGCAGGGACACCTCCCACAGGATCAGGGGCTCCAAGCCCCATCCAACCCGACCTTGAGCATCTCCAGGGATGGGGCAGCCACCCCTGCTCTGGGCAAACTGCTCCAGGGCCTCCCCCAATCACAAAGAATTTCTTCCTAATGTCCAATCTAAATCTTCCTCCTTCCAATTTAAAGCCATTCCCCTCCTCTTCTTGCTCCAGGCCCTTGTGAAAAGTCCCTCTCCAGCTTTCCTGGAGTCCCTTTCAGCACTAGAAGCTGCTCTAAGGTCTCTCTGGAGCCTCCTCTTCTCCAGGCTGAACAACCCCAACTCTCTCAGCCTGTCCTTACAGCAGAGGTTCTCCAGCTCTCGCATCACCTCCGTGGCCTCCTCTGGATCCACTCTAATATTTCCATCTCTTTCTTACATTGGGGTTTCCAGAGCTGGACACAGGACTCCACGTAGAGTCTCACAAAAGGCAGAGGAGCATCCTGGAGGTCAGCAATGCTCAGAACTGAAAGACCTCCCTGGTGCCTCTTTGGGCCTCCAGTTTGAGCAACCACATCCTCCAAACTCCTCTGCCAGTTACACGGAGACACCATCTCCCTTTTGACAATGCCAGAAGCCGGCTGGACCCCTGAGCTCGGCCTCTGAGACGTCCCAGCCCCCTCCATCCCTCCATCCTCGCCTAAAGAGGCAGCAGCAGAGGTAGGACCTGCCTCAGTGCTGGGAAATCTGCTTCCATCTGTCTCTACTCGCAGCCAAAATTAGCAGCAGCTCCTTCACTGTTTAATATTTCAAGATGTTCTGGAGGAAGCAGCGAGGCTCCTGGAGGGGGGGAAGGGTGTGTGAGAACCGCTTCTATGCCTTTAAAACACATCCTCTCATATATATTTATATTTTTTAAGTATTTCTCTCCCTGTGGTGGCCTTGAACACCTCCAAGGATGGAGAAGCATAATGTTTCAGGGCTTCCTTCTCCCTGTGGTGTCAGGGACACAGGAGCAAAAGCCACGAGCTGGGGTGACACCCCCAGCTCTGCATGTGAGGACTGTTTGTGTCCTCTGGAGGGAAGATCTCTCCCTTCCTAACTCCGTCTTTTCATAGAATCATAGAATCACCAGGTTGGAAGAGACCCATCGGATCATCGAGTCCAACCATTCCTATCAAACACTAACCCATGTCCCTCAGGACCTCATCTACCCGTCCCTTAAACACCTCCAGGGAAGGTGAATCAACCCCCTCCCTGGGCAGCCTCTCCCAATGCCCAATGACCCTTTCTGTGTGAAAAACTTCCTCCTAATCTCTAGCCTAAATCTCCCCTGGTGGAGCTTGAGGCCATTCCCTCTCGTCCTGTCCCCTGTCCCTTGGGAGAAGAGCCCAACTCCCTCCTCTCCACAACCTCCTTTCAGGGAGTTGTAGAGAGCAATGAGGTCTCCTCTCAGCCTCCTCTTCTCCAGGATAAACCCCCCCAGCTCTCTCAGCCGCTCCTCATAGGGCCTGTTCTCCAGCCCCTTCCCCAGCTTCGTGGCTCTTCTCTGGACTCGCCCCAGAACCTCAACATCCTTCTTGTGCTGAGGGGCCCACAACTGAACACAGGATTCAAGGAGCGGCCTCCCCAGTGCTGAGTCCAGAGGGAGAATCACCTCCCTGGCCCTGCTGGTCACACCATTTCTGATCCAAGCCAGGATGCCATTGGCCTTCTTGGCTACCTGGGCACACTGCCGGCTCATGGTCAGTTGGCTGTTGACCAACACCCCCAGGTCCCTCTCCTCCTGGCAACTTTCTAGACAGACTTCTCCCAGTCTGTAGCTCTGCATAGGGTTGTTGTGCCCCAAGGACAGAGAGACCCAAGTGGCTGTGAGCACTGCTCTCATTTGCTGGTTCTCCTCGCTCCTGCAGCCACTCTTCCCTTCCACGCCCGAGTCCCAGCGGATGCTGAGGTGGGAAGGGTGTTTCTTTCCCCACCACCAAGCAATGGTACAAGCAGCAGAACCTGGTAGACTCAACCCTCCCTGCCCTCGCGTGACCCCACCAGGAAAGCAGGTTACGAGACGCTTGTTCCCCCACTTTAATGATTAAAGCCTAAGCTCAACAGGAGAGAAGCAAAGAACTGAAATATTCATTTGCTGGCTCCTCGGTGTCCAGCAAAACTGCTTTAACAGCTCCAGGCTCAGCTTGCTGGAGACCTACCGGTTTCTCCTGCCCCGTATATTATGTAAGAAGCTTTTTAATAATATACATTGAGACATATGGCCTCTCCAATTTAGTATGCAAATGCAATATGCTTAACTAAAAATAGCAGATATGCTTAATGTAGTTTGTTATAACACCTTCTGTTACTTGGTGAGTAATGAATCGCGGCTGCGCCTTACAGACAGCTCCAGGTTTGCCTTTTCAGAGAATCGTAGAACAGTTTGGGTTGGAAAGGACCTCAAACCCATCCAGTGCCACCCCTGCCATGGGCAGGGATACCTCCCACTGGATCAGGGGCTCCAAGCCCCATCCAACTTGGATTGAACCCCTCCGGGGATGGGGCAGCCCCCACTTTATAGCCCATATATATCATCCCAGTTTACACTGTAGGGTTCTCGCAGTGATTAAGTCCCAGCCAGTTCATAGAACAACCAGGTTGGAAGAGACCCACCGGATCATCGAGTCCAACCGTAAAAGCATCTCTTGTCAGCCAGTTGAAAGCATCAGTTGTTGAAAGCATCTCTTGTCAGCCAGTCTCCTGGGTCCCTTCCAACTTGAGATCTTCTGTGATTCACCTAGGTTGTCGAGCTCCTGAGCAATGTCAGCAGGAGGCGTCTCAGATCACTTCATACTTCCATGAGAAAGAAGACGACAGTCCTCTAGGAAATGATCCTTTCCCTTTGGTTTCATCCTGACGTTGATTATTCGGGGGGACCTGGGGAATATGAAGTCCCCGTTGCAGGTTGTCAGCAGCGCTTTGAAGCAGCCAAGTTTGATTTCCTAGCTGCAGGGAAGGGTTTGGAGATGGAGAAGCTGGTTTCCTTTACTGCTTCCTTAGCTTCGGAAAGGGAACACCTGAATATCCCACTGGGGCTCAGTTGTGCTTGCTCGATCCAGTCATTGCTGCTTATGAGGATTAAGGAGTTGTCTTGTCCCACTTCTTGAGCTTCCAGCAGAAAGGGGACAAGCTTGAGGGACCTGTCCTTAAGAACAAAGGTCTGTGTGGTTTCCAGCAGTCGCCTGTGTGGATCTATGACATGTGGGTTGTAGGACTTCCCATCCTATCACTCACACCCTAAATTCAATATACACTTCCTGGAAAGCAAGTACTGAGGTTTCCTCCGAGGGCTTTTCACTGCCTTCTCCAGCAAAAACTTATCCCGTTCTGCTGGTGCAGAGCTGGCCCCACCATGGATTCAGGGGTAACCAGACCCCTTAAAAGTTTGTCTGGATGGGTGGAACCACAAGAGGCTCCTCAATCCCTTGCTATTCATGCACAGTGGCTTCTGTACATTGAATTTGTCCCTCTTGAAATGCAGGTGAGCATCTGAGCTGGGTTGTCACCCTCTCTGCGCAGCCCCCATGGGACTCTGTCTCATGCCACATTCGAGTGGGACGCGTGGTATTTTTTTTCCCAGCAGCTGCCAAAGCCGGTGGTAGACATCTCGTTTTCATCCACGGGGAGCTTCGTAGTCCCTGATTGCTCCCAAAACAGCAGCCAAAGCGCAGCCCACAGTAGCAAAATAACACAGGACACATTTCTAGCGACTGCTTCCTAGCAGGGAAAGTTGCGTCGACTTGGTCGCCTGTCAAGAGGATGCAATCAAACCTCCTCAAACCCTGTTGCGAATCCTCTTATTTCGGCTTCGCTTAATCCTGTTACCAAGCAACTTGAACTGAAGCAAAACATGACACTTGCACAGAAACGAGAGCGTGCGCCGAGGAGCAAAACTGGTTTCGCTGGCGTTAAACTGGTTTCTTTATAATTCCACGTTTTATCATGGTAGGCTTCCTGAGCCTGCTTCTTTATAGTCACGTTTCCATGGCAATTTAGGGGCTTTTTTTGATCGATGATTTTTTGTCAAGGAAAATATGTGAGTATTATACAACGTACGCTCAAGGCCCAGAAAGCCAATTGTGTCCCGGGCTGCATCCCAAGCAGTGTGACCAGCAGGACAAGGGAGGGGATCCTGCCCCTCTGCTCTGCTCCTGACACCCACCTGGGCTCCAGCTCCGGAATCCCCCAACAGAAGAAGGAAATGGAACTTCTGGAACAGGTCCAGAGGAGGCCATGGAGATGATCCAAGGTCAGGAGAACCTCTGCTGGGAGGACAGGCTGAGAGAGTTGAGGTTGTTCAGCCTGGAGAAGACTCCAAGGAGACCTTAGAGCAGCTTCCAGGACTGAAAGGGGCTCCAGGAAAGCTGGGGAGGGGATTTTTCCAAGGGCCTGGAGTGACAGGATGAGAGGAAATGACTTCAAATTGGAAGGAGAAAGACTTAGATTGGACGTTTGGAAGAGGTTCTTTCTGATGAGGGTGGGGAGGCCCTGGCCCAGGGACTTGGAGCCAGATGGGCTTTGATGTCCCTTCCAACCCAAACCTTTCTATGATTCTCTGCTTCTGCACCGATAGTCTGGTTGAAACAACCACTGACTTCCCTCGAGTCTAGGACCATAACGCGTGTCCACTGGGTTGTGGTGGGTCCTGGCTGCCCCAGTGGTGTGATGAGCCCATCGTGCTCAGCAGATGCAGCCAGCAGGTAACCTCAGGACACCGAGCCAGGTCCCACGTGCTGCTCAGCTGAACGGGGGCTGCGCAGGAGGGATGCCGAAGGGGCTCAGGGGGTCACTGGGTTGGTAGGAACGGGGATGCGGCCGTGCGATTTTGCACACCCAGAGGAACTCGGGGTGCTCGGCCCCGGTGGGAGGTGGGAGAGTTTGTGCTCTGATGCGCATGGTTTCCATGGCGATAGTGAGCAAAGGATGCTGGAAAAAAGTAGAGATGAAACTCAGTGTCTCACAGCATCTTCTGGGCATATATCTGTGCTGCCACAGCAATCTGCCTCCTCCAGGGAAGCCTTCCTCCCCGAGGAGGATGAGAAACCTGGGTCTCAACATACCCTTCACGGGATGAACATCTGTGCTTCCTTCCAGATGTTGTGCTTGGTCCTGCCCATACCCCTAAATCCCTGCCCACGGTCCAGGTGGGACTGGATGGGCTTTGAGGTCCCTTCCCACCCAAACCATTCTACGATTCCATGATTCTCCTCAAAACAAACCTTCAGGCCACCCTCTAATCCAGTCACAATGTGAACTACCTGAGCTATTTTGGGTTTTTTGGAGCAGGAGTGCCGTGCGTGGAGCTGCCGGCAGAGCTGGCAGGTGACAAATCCAGCTAAGAGTGACCCGTGACTCAGGGTGTATTTTCAATTCCCAATAAATTCGTGCCGAGCGCAGCTTCAGATGTTAATTGCCAGAGAGAAGCGGATCAGTTTGGCCATAATAAGGCGGGGAGAGAAGGGTAGCTCGTGCCTTTGGCAGCATTTCTTCTTTTAATTGCAGCTTCTTAGGTATTCCCAGGGATGAACTTTGTAGGCTGCACCCTTGCGCACAGTCAGCTGGAGCTTTATTAAGATGTTTCAGACGATGCTCCAAGCAGAAACCTCAAGGAAGTCATGGAAAGCCAACACCAGAAATAGAAAAGTGTACAATCTGCAGCGTATAATAGCTCCGCAGCCAGCTCGAAGCACATGCTGAAATAATCCCCAATTTAATTAACGCTGTTCTAATCCTTCAGCGAAAAGAGCAACTCGGGATTTGTTTGGAAACATCGTCCTGAATACAGTAATCACGGAATGGTTTGGATTGGAAGGGACCTCAAAGCCCATCCAGTTCCATCCACTTGGATCAGGGGCTCCAAGCTCCATCCAACCTGCCCTTGAGCCCCTCCAGGGATGGGGCAGCCACTCCTGCTCTGGGCAACCTGGGCCAGGGCCTCCTCACCCTCACCTGGAAGAAATTTTTCCTAACGTCCAATCTGAAGCTCCTCCCTTCCTATTTAAAGCCATTGCCCTCATCCTCTCACTCCAGGCCCTTAGAAGAAGCCCTTCCCCAGCTTTCCTGGAGCCCCTTTCAGTGCTGGAAGCTGCTCTAAGGTCTCCTCAGAGCCTTCTCTTCTCCAGGCTGAACAACCCCAACTCTCTCAGCCTGTCCTCCCAGCAGAGGTTCTCCAGCCCTCGAGTCCTTTGCCCCAGTGCCTCTTAGGTTACTTCTGCCCAAGGACGTTCATCTTTGCAAGGTAAATGCACCCAAAACCAGACAGTCTTGCGCTTCTCGGTCCTGTGAGACCTTCCTTTTCCTTGCAGCAAATATTTAACCTGCACTAATGCTTCTCAGCTCCTGCACGGAATCGTTTAAGAGGCAGCTAATGAGGACTGGTTTATGCACATTCCATCACTGGGGTTTGTCGCTGGGCTTTTAATACATCTCTCTCAGCAGAGAAACAGCTATTTAGTAGAAAATGGATTTTTAGGAGAAGTGACAGTTTTTCAAAGCCAGTTTTGTGTTTATAGTGTCATCCTCGCATGTGTTCCTTGCCGGAAAAACAATGAATGTTGCCTGCCTCTTGGCAGCTTCTCTTTAAAAAGTGCTTGTTTGTTTTGCTCTTTGTGTTATTATCGATGATGAAAATTAACAACTGTGTGTCTGAAACCCAAAGTTCCTTCTGGGGCTGGAGGGTTGGAACTGGATGATCTGTAAGATCCTTTCCAACCCAAACCATTCTGTGATTTTGTGGTGCAGAAGGTGCCTTCCCCACCCCATCCAACTGGCTACAGGTCGGGATTTTCTGTTTCGAATGACAAACCTTCTTGCTTTCAAGTTTCTTAAGGTGACTTGCAGGCCCTGTCTTGTTTGCTCAATAGGGATGTGCAGGTTTTCCCCACAGATGGACCCAAACAGCCTCCGGTCACGGGAAATACGTGGAACTAAGTCAGAGCCAAAGAGATCCCGGGCGCAGAAATGGGCAGAATAATTTTGGCTGGAAAATGTTTCCAGGAAACGTTTCCTGTTGCCCAACAAGTTAGATTAAATAGACGCTTTCTCCTCCAGCTTGTCAGGTAATTACTGCAGGAAGCATATGGTATCTCCTCTCGAGTGCTGGAAGGAGACCAACACCAGGCAGAGCCGAGGGAGCCGAGTGGGATCAGTCGGAGTGGGCGTCGGGTGGGAAAAGCAGGATGGGGATTGAAACTGGAGGAGTTGGTGGCTGCTCTGCTGCGAGTTGGTTGGTTCTGCTGCGAGTTTGCCCATGGGGCTTGGGCCCCCGGGTGCTCTCTCAACATCCTCTCACGTCTTGGAGGGAGAGGAGCCACATGACAGTGGATCAAGGCCAAGGTGAGGCACGTGTTTGTCACAGGGGGTCCCAAAGGTCTGATTGTCCAGGTAAATTATCTCCTCATTTACCAGGTATAATTTTCCATGGCCAGTCGAATGCAGGTGGACACCGTCCCCACCACCACAGCCACTAACCTCCCTGCTTCTTCTTCCAGAGGAGACAACGTTCGAGGCTGGAGTCAAAGTCCAGATCCATAGCCAGTCAGAGCCACCCTTCGTCCAGGAGCTGGGCTTCGGGGTGGCCCCTGGATTCCAGACTTTTGTGGCCACACAAGAGCAAAGGGTAAGTCCTAAACCTCATTTGTACACCTAGATCCCTCCAGTGGGTCCATATGAGAGGTTGCTTCTCCTTACCTATGTCCCTTGAGAGGCGTCATTATCATTAACAGCTGTTTTCGTGCCTTGCTTCAAGTTGATTGAGATGAGGGCAGCTGTCTCAGCTTTGCTTCCCTTGCATTGCCAGCAACTGTTGTGGTTTTGGCCCCAGAAGCCCAGAGTGGTAATTTCCATGCTTTGCTCTTCCATGGTTATGGTTCCCCTCATCCTCCTCTTCTCCAGGCTAAACAGCCCCTGTCCCCTCAGCCACTCCTCATTAGTCTTGTTCTCCAGCCCCTTCCTCAGCTCCGTTGCCCTTCTCTGGACATCACGGTGTGGATGGATGTGATGTGTCGTAGCATCATCCGCCCCAAATCCTGGTTATGCATTCGGAAATCAGCCAGCAGAATAATTTTCTCCCCCCAGCTTGGCTGGAGTGCTTTCATTTCTAGCCCTCCTGCCTCATTGCCTCTCAAATTTTCCTCCCTGCTCTTGCATCCACCCTCAAATGAGACATAAATCAAGCTGAGGAAAGCGAACACGAGCTGCTGGAGCTCTGATTAAGGCTCTGTGGAGATCAGAGCTGCGGTTGTTAATGCGTCAGCTCAGAGCAACGCGAGAAATTCATAGAATCATAGAATGTTTGGGTTGGAAGGGACCTCAAAGATCGTCCAGTCCCACCCCTGCCAGGGACAGGGACACCTCCCACTGGATCAGGGGCTCCAAACCCCATCCAGCCTGGCCTGGAACCCCTCCAGGGAGGGGACATCCCCTACTTCCCTGGAATTCGCCACCGAATACATTGTTAAGGCATCTCTCCATGGCCACCAGGTACCAAAATCCACCTGACGATGCTGTGAGTCAGTCAGCCTGGATGGAGATCGTCTCTCCTTCGTTATGATGCGCTTGAGTGTAATCATCCAGGAGATAATGAACACTGTGGGTTCCCAGTGGGTGAGCGCCGGGTGGAAGCTTCTCAATTAAAGCAGAGGAATGTTTCACTCTTGATTGTTTCTTTCTCATGGAAAGGCCGGTTGGCTGGAGAAAACGAGGAGCTTTATTAGCACACAGGGCCACTCATTTGACACGTGAGCCCTTAGCGACGATAAAGGCAAAGCACTGGGGCGACAGCTGCTGAAATCCAAAGCAGAAACCGGTTTGGAAATCCATCCTGAATGATTTTGATGCTTGTTCCCTTTGACACAAGCCCTCCCAGGTGGCCCTGAGGCCCTCACCTCGCTCCACAGCTGCTTTTTGCCGCTCCAGGGGAGGCAGCTGCGTGCGGCAGGGCTGACACAGGGTGTGCTGCGAGGCACAGAGGACGGAACGCTGACTGATTCATCTTGGCAGTAATTACCGGACATCAAATGCCTTCTCCATTATCTCTCCCAGGGCGTCTCGCGAAGCTCTCTGGGGTCTCCACGCTCTGGGACAGAGACGCTGGGGTCACGGTTGCCAGGTGGGCAAGTGACTTGTCACAGGGCTTGGAGAAAGCTGGTGGCAGAGCAGAGGGTCCTTTGTCAGACTAGGTGTAAGGAAGGGACCTTATTCCAGTCCACAGCTCCTTGAGAGGAGGTCGTAGCGAGCTTGATGTTGGTCTGTTCTCCCAAGTAACAAGTTCTTGAGGGACTTGGTTTAGTGTTTGATAGGAATGGTTGGACTAGAAGATCTGATGGGTCCCTTCCAACCTGGTTGTTCTATGATTCTAACTGATAAGATGAGAGGGAACGGCCTCAAGTTGCACCAGGGCAGCTTCAGAATAGACATCAGGAAAAAAATCTTTGCCAAAAGGGCTCTCAGCCCCTGGCAGAGGCTGCCCAGGGAGGTGGTGGAGTCCCCAGCCCTGGGGGGATTGATGATGGGGAGATGAGGTGCTCAGGGCTGGTTTAGTAGGACACAGGTACAGTTGGACTCAGTGATCTCAAAGGTCTTGATTCTATATTGGAGCAGAAGGTCCTGTGCTGGGGTCTTCGTTTACATCCTGAGCACACAGATGCCTTTGGGCGAAGGCCTCTCCTCTCAGCAGCCAAGAGCAGGATTTTCATCTGACATGTTGTCAGCTGTGGAAAACACCTCTAAGCAGAATCGGCAACCCCTTAGTGAGACCACATCCACTTCAGAAAGAAGCTGCCCGTGGAGGTGGTGAGGCCGGGGATGGAGAAGGACATCTCCAGCTGTTTCTTTGCCTGCCCTGGTAGCAGGCAGCGCCGTGCAGGGGATCACCTCATGCAACGCGGCCGCCTGATGCTGAAAGCCTTTGGCAGCCCCTCCTCGAACGGCAGCGCCTGGCGGTAATTGGAAAGATTTGTCTTCCTTAAGCATCCCAGCTTCAGCAAGATTTGGGAGCTGGAGCTTGCAGCGAGAATCTCAAGGACTTGATTTTTAAGATAGAAATAGCATAAATGCTGGAGTCTATTAAGGCAGCTGCCGTAAATCTTCCCCATCCCATTGCCAGCATTAACTGTTTCATTATTTCTCCTAAAGGATGAGATTTCTATTATTTTCCATTATTTCTGTTAGTATCTGTGAAAGAACGAGGTGAAGGGAAGAGTTTCTCCACCTTTATTCCGCTCTTGTGAGACTTCACCTGGAGTCCTGTGTCCAGTTCTGGAATCCCCAACAGAAGGAGGAGGTGGAACTGTTGGAATGGGTCCAGAGGCCAGGAGGACCATTCTGTGAGGGACATGGGTTAGTGTTTGATGGGAATGGTTGGACTCGCTGATCCGATGGGTCTCTTCCAACCTGGTGATTCTAGGATTCTATGATTCTATGAAACGACGTTTCAAAGGGCTTATCTGCTGGAGAAAGACAAATTCCTCCTGGATTTTACTTGTTTGACTCCTCCTTTTCCAGCTGAGTTTCGCAGCATCGTTGCAGGATCTCAGCAGCATCTCCGGATCCTCTCCCATAACTGATGGGATCGGATAAAGTTCCTTCCCCGGCTGGGCTGCTCCCCACTCTGCCACCGGCACAGCGCGTTAGACAAGATGAAAAGCACACTAAAACCAGCAATTTCTGCCAACTCGGCAATAAAAATTTAAGAGGCTTCAATTAAGGAACAGGTTCGAAGATGGAGCAATATTGTTTAATAGGGCTCTAGTGTGCCTTGGAGACTCATCCCCTCGTCACGCCTGCACGGGACGGAGAGCATCAGCCACCACCGAGCGCAGTATCCAAAGTGTAATTACAGAGGCAGGAAAACGGGACAGTGGGAGGTATTGAGGCTCTGGAGCAAGTCCAGAGAAGAGAAACGAAGCTGGTGAAGGGGCTGGAGAACAGGCCCTGTGAGGAGCGACTGAGAGAGTTGGGGGGGTTTAGCCTGGAGAAGAGGAGGCTGAGAGGAGACCTCATTACTCTCTACAACTCCCTGAAAGGAGGTTGTGGAGAGGAGGGAGCTGGGCTCTTCTCCCAAGGGACAGGGGACAGGACAAGAGGGAATGGCCTCGAGCTCCACCAGGGGAGATTTAGGCTGGAGATTAGGAGGAAGTTTTTCCCAGAAAGGGTCATTGGGCATTGGAATAGGCTGCCCAGGGAGGTGGTTGATTCACCTTCCCTGGAGGTGTTTAAGGGACAGGTGGATGAGGTCTTGAGGGACTTGGTTTAGTGTTTGATAGGAATGGTTGGACTAGAAGATCCGATAGGTCCCTTCCAACCTGGTTGTTCTATGATTCTATAACCTCCTGGAGCTCTGCTCAGGGGGACCTTTCAGGTGCTGGAAGGGTTAAGCTCTTCTCCTTAAACACCATTTTTTGGGTGCTTTCATGAGCAAATGGGAAGGAACAGCCCATCTCACCGGCAGCCTGCAAATAGACATCTTCCAGCATCATTAACTAGGAGATGGTGCCAAGGAGCTGTGTGTACAGCAAGCTCTTTAGGCATTTTACAAGTTGAAAAGCTGCCTGGGATTGAAAATCTATTAAGTTGATGCCATTTGATGTCTTATTAAAGAACAGAGGTTCCCGGTTGTTATTTCCTTTGAAGCAAAGGCAGACATACCTCCGGTAGATTTTGCAACGTTCAGGGGGAGGTTTGCCTCCCTCCTTGCCGATCGTTCTCTGGAGTTTTGTGGCTTCAGGTGGGGACCCACGTGTTGGGGGAGGCAGGAGAAGGGGCTGAGCTGCAGCTCAGAGCTGAGTGGATGCAGGACACCTCCCCAGAGCCTCCCGGGAGCTGGATTCAGTGCAGAGCTCAGCTCCTGGAAAGGAGGTTGTGGAGAGGATGGAGTTGAGCTCTTCTCCCAGGGGACAGGACGAGAGGGAATGGCCTCAGGTTGGCCCAGGGGAGGCTTAGGATGGACATCAGGAAATTCTAATTCACCAAATGGTTCTCAGGCCCTGGCAGAGGCTGCCCGGGGAGGTGGTGGAGTTCCCATCCCTGAGCAGATGAGGTGCTCGAGGCTGGTTCAGCAGTGCAGAGGTACAGTTGGGCTCAGTGATCTCAAAGGTCTTTTCGAACCAAACAATTCCATGATTCCATGAAAATACATTAAAGAAAAGCCCCTCTCTGGCTGCAGGCAGACGTTGGCAGCTCTGGGGAGGCTCTGTGCCAAGAGCAGCGTGCGAAGGGCAGCGGCACAGCCAGCAAAAAGGGCTGTGGGAGGGAGGAGGCTGAGCTGAAGGATCTCTGCTGCCGGAGCCTCCTTGCTTCCCTCTCCGTTTGCTGAAGTCGGCTCTTCCTTCCCTAGCGTTTTTGAGCAAACAAAATCCATCCTACTTTTAAGGAGACAAGTCAATTTGTTCCTTTTCTCTTTGGCGCCTGCCAGTTCAGAACTGATTGTTGTAATCCCCACTAGCTGGGATTGGAAGAATTTAAAACCCATTTCGTTCATTAATTAAGAATTAACGATTGCGAAAGCGTGAGGATGTGAGTTTGTCAACCTCAATTAGAGGCTGGAGCTGAACTTCTGTATGTGTGAGGCTTTCAGCGCTGGAAGCTGCTCTAAGGTCTCCCTGGAGCCTTCCCTTCTCCAGGCTGAACAACCCCAACTCTCTCAGCCTGACCTCACAGCAGATGTTCTGCAGCCCTCGGATTATCTTCGTGGCCTCCTCTGGATCTCTTCCAGCAGTTCCATCTCCTTCCTTGATGGCAGCAGAGCAGGTTGGAGGGGAGCAGCTCGACATCCTTGGGCAGCCTTTGCTGGTTCAGTGAGAGAGCCCTCCCAGCAACCCCAAATCTGTGTCATCTGGAAGAGAGGAAAGTGATTCTTCGAAGAGGAGGAGATGTCTGCATGGCTGCACACCTCCCAGGAGGGGCTGCAGGGGAGAGCAATCAAATCCAATTAGCGTTTCTCCCATTTATGTTGTTTACATGGCTGCGGTCTGCGGGATTGCTCCCTGGTGCGTGACGCTGTTTGCTCTCTGCTGAGGTCTCCCCACAGTGAGTGGGGAGGGTGGATTGGTGCACCTATTTCTGCACTTTTAGGGAGCAAAAAAAAGTGAATTGTGTTTGTGTGAGAGGATGCATGGGGTTGTGTGTGGCTGCGGCAAGGCAGAAAACTGCCAGGAGGAGAGGGACATGGGGGTGTTGGTTGACAGCGACTGACCATGAGCCAGCAGTGTGCCCAGGTGGCCAAGAACGCCAATGGCATCTTGGCTTGGATCAGAAATGGTGTGACCAGCAGGGCCAGGGAGGTGATTCTCCCTCTGGACTCAGCACTGGGGAGGCCGCTCCTTGAATCCTGTGTTCAGTCCTGGGCCCCTCAGCACAAGAAGGATGTTGAGGCTCTGGAGCAAGTCCAGAGAAGAGCCACGAAGCTGGTGAAGGGGCTGGAGAACAGGCCCTATGAGGAGCAACTGAGAGAGCTGGGGGTGTTTAGCCTAGAGAAGAGGAGGTTGAGAGGAGACCTCATTGCTCTCTACAACTACCTGAAAGGAGGTTGTGGAGAGGAGGGAGCTGGGCTCTTCTCCCAAGGGACAGGGGACAGGACAAGAGGGAATGGCCTCAAGCTCCACCAGGGGAGATTTAGGCTAGAGATTGGGAGGAAGTTTTTCACGGAAAGGGTCATTGGGCATTGGAATAGGCTGCCCAGGGAGGTGGTTGATTCCCCTTCCCTGGAGGTGTTTAAGGCACAGGTAGATGAGGTGCTGAGGGACATGGGTTAGTGTTTGATAGGAATGGTTGGACTCGATGATCCAATGGGTCTCTTCCAACCTGGTTGTTCTATGATTCTAAATCCCCAAATAGCACCACACTTCTCAGGAGAAACAACCCAGCCTTGCTCTGCAGTCTGGGGGTCGTCAGCGCTCGTGGTTCTGGCTCCAAAAGGGGTCATAACTCTTTTAATGAAGTTGCATTGATCAGGGGTTAATTAATCATTCAGCCCATGCTCCTCTGGCAGGATGCGGTGCCAGCTCACAAGCGCGGTGGTGGCTCAAATCCAGTGCCGGTTGAGCGAAAAAGCACGTAAGCTCAAAAATCTGATTGCGGCTCCGGCGTTTCCTGATCCCGTCACCTACATTCGGAATAAAATTTAAAGGGCTTAAAAGATTTGTGTGTCGCTGTGCTAGGAAGGGAGCTGATAGCATCTGAGCCGGCGATTATTTATTCTCCTTTATCACACACAACGCGCAACATATGGGCCCCTTTCTCTGCCGCCGATGACTAAATGATGGCATCTGGTACTCTATTATATTGCGAGTGTAAAGCAAATGAGAAAAGCTCCCCTTCAAGCAGCGCTTTGCTACTGTCACCGAGACGCTCTTGATATTTTCATTCCAAGGTGCTGCTTTGCTGACTTCCCGACCCGTCTCCTTCAGACCTGAGCTCGTCTCTCGGAGGATGCTGAGATTGCTGGGAAGTGGTTTTTCCCACCAGCTTCCCCTGTAACGGCTCAGCTGGTCCCTGCGGATGGGATCCCTCTGTCACCTGCTGCATCTTCACACCTGATGGATGTTGTTTGTTTCCAGATTGAACCTGCTGAGCACAGAAATCAGCGTAGGAATAGCTCTCGCTGTTACGGAATCATAGAACGGTTTGGGTCGGAAGGGACCTTGAAGTCCATCCAGATCCCTCCCTCTGGATCCGGTTGCTCCAAGCCCCATCCAGCCTCACCTGGAACCCCTCCAGGGATGGAGCAGCCACCCCTGCTCTGGGCAACCTGTTCCAGGGCCTCCCCACCCTCATCATGAAGAATTTCTTCCTGATGTCTAAACTAAATCTTTCCAATTTAAAGCCATTCCCCCTCATCCTGTCTCCGTGTCCTTGGAAAGGCTGCAGCCTCGGAGAAGGCCAACAGGTCAATCATGTCCTTTTCCAAACAGCCATAGTCGGGGAGATGGACACCCAGCGCTTGATGCTTGATCCTTGAGGTCCCTTTCAACCGGATTCTATGATAGGTACACATTCTCCACTCTCCTGATGCACCATGATGAGGAGGAACCTGTCTTCTTGATTCCCCTTCCCTGGAGGTGTTTAAGGGACAGGTAGATGAGGTCCTGAGGGACATGGGTTAGTGTTTGATAGGAATGGTTGGACTCAATAATCCGAGGGTCTCTTCCAACCTGGTTGTTCTATGATTCTTCTCCCCTGTTTGCACACCCCCTCACTTGAGGCTCATAACTTGCTCTGCTCTGTGCTAGTTAAGTGCAAACCCTCCTTTTTCTTCCTGCTTTATCCGACATGGATACCAAGATGAGAGGATCAGGACTCTAAGATCCAGCACAACAACCTTCGTTCAAAGCCCAGAACATGCTGGAGCCTTCGCAGCCAAATTTACCTGTTCCTCTTCTGCCTGCAGCTTGGCAGCCTTTCCCATTTCTCTTTCTCTTCACTAATTGCTCTGCACTACTCTTTTCTAGGGAGCAGAAAATAGCAGTCCCCTAACCCCCCCTCCTCCCCTTCTCTGTGTTTTAAAGCAGCGTCCAATTTGCTGTGATTTGCTCCAAACACAGAACGTTTTGTGCTGGCAAAGCACGAGAGCTGAACAAAAACATTCCTTTAAAAACTCTGTGAGCATTAATCACAGCCTAAAATAAATATGTAAACATATGTCGATGGACTGTGAGACTGGGACCTAGCGGCAAAGCTCTGCAGCGCTCGCTTGGCTCTCCCCTGGAGATGTGGGGGAAAGGGAGGAGAAAAGAGATGACCCACAGCAGGGAGGCATCAAGCTGGCAGATGAATAATCTTAGAATCGTGGAATGGTTTGGGTTGGAAGGGACCTCAAAGCCCATCCAGTTCCACCCCTGCTGTGGGCAGGGACACCTCCCACTGGATCAGGGGCTCCAAGCCCCATCCAGCCTGACCTGGAACCCCTCCAGGGATGGGGCAGCCACCCCTGCTCTGAGCAACCAGGGCCTCCCGCCCTCACCTGAAAGAGTTTGTTCCTAATATCCAATCTAAATCTTCTCCCTTCCAATTTAAAGCTATCACCCTCATCCTATCACTTCAGGCCCTTAGAAAAAGCCCCTCCCCAGCTTTCCCGGAGCCCCTTTAAGTGCTGGAAGCTACTCTGAGGTCTTCTCTGAGCCTTCTCTCCTCCAGGCTGAACAACCCCAACTGTCCAGCCTGTCCTCACAGCAGAGGTTTTCCAGCCCTGGGATCATCTCCATGGCCTCCTCTGGACCTGTTCCAACACCTCCATCTCCTTATGCTGGGATCTCAAAATCCTGCTGTGACCTTTCCTTGCAACACCACCACTTGTTCCTCTCCTTAAAATTGTGCTAAGGGGGGGTCTCCTCTGCAGCAAGAGAAGGGAGATGCTGCCCCCTGCTCCTCCCCTCCTGTCCCCAGTGTCCCCTGACACCCCCCTCCTCCCTCTCTTGCAGCTGACGTACCTGCCTCCGCCGTGGGGTGAATGTCGCTCGTCGGAGATGGGCTTAGACTTCTTTCCCGTTTACAGCATCACGGCTTGCAGGATCGACTGCGAGACCCGCTACATCGTGGAGAACTGCAACTGTAAAATGGTCCACATGCCAGGTGAGCGCGGCAGGGGAGGGGGGATCAGGGACCACATCCCTCCAGCCCATGTTGCCCACCTCCCGTGCAGCAGTGGTGACTGGTGGCTGTGTCCTTTCTGCGCAGGGGATGCTCCCTTCTGTACCCCAGAGCAGTACAAGGAGTGCGCTGAGCCTGCGCTCGGTGAGTACCAGCAGAGATCCCAGGGTATTGTGGGTGTCCTGAGCTGGTGGGTTTTGAGCAGCCTGCGTCCTCCAGACTGGGGGGATCTAGAGCAGCTGCAAACTGGTCTAACTGGTCCTCACCTTCCCTGGAGGTTTCACCTTCCCTGGAGAGGTTTAAGGTGCAGGTGGACGAGGTGCTGAGGGACATGGGTTAGTGATTGATGGGAATGGTTGGACTCGATGATCCAGTGGGTCTCTTCCAACCTGGTTGTTCGATGATTCTATGATTCTACCTCTGTGACCTTGTCCAGGTTTGCTTGCTGAGAAGGACAGCAACTACTGCATCTGCAGGACACCCTGTAACCTGACTAGATACAACAAAGAGCTCTCCATGGTCAAGATCCCCAGCAAGACCTCGGCCAAGTACCTGGAGAAGAAGTTCAACAAGTCAGAAAAATACATCTCGTGAGTGTCACAGGAAACAGATCTCCTTTGCTTTATGGGTGGCAAGTGTCCAAAGCCCCATTTGGCTGTTTAAACCAACCTGTGCTGGGACCAGAGCTTGTCAGTGCCTCAGTCGCCAAGCAGAGGTGTGTCCTTCGGGGAGGGTTAGGGTGAAACCCTTGAAGAGCTGAGCTGTAGGTTGCTTGCTTCATCTCCATAGACTTATTTCTAGATACCTGGATGTTCCTTCCCTGCCCTTGTCTTCAGACGCATGCTCTGTACCCACCAAGAAATGTGCAAAGACTCCTCAGAGACTGCCCCAAAAGTCCCATTTTCATTCTTGTCCCAAAGCACAGGAGGCTGCTGGTGGCTGATGCTGTTGTCCTCTTTCTACAGAGAGAATATTCTAGTGCTGGATATATTTTTTGAAGCACTCAACTATGAGACGATTGAGCAGAAGAAAGCCTACGAGGTGGCAGCCTTACTGGGTAAGAAGGAGTCAGGGGTGCAGTTTGGAGTCTGGGTGAGCCTGTGCCGGAGTCCGTGTGTGTCAGTTCCTGATACGCATTCTTTCATCCTCATCTCTTATTTTTCTTCAAAATCAAGCTGTGCCAGGAACATCCCAGGGACAACATCTAGTCCACGTGTCACCTGCGTAAGGTCAACAGGAGCTGTTCTGTCTCTCTCTCTGCTACCAGAGCCCAGTTATTTGGAAATCTTGGGGCGATGGATGCTCTCTGTTGCCTTCACGCTGGAAGGACAGTGTGTGGAGGAGGAGAGCTCCATCTACCCTTCTAGGAGGTCCATCTACCCGTCACCTCCTGCATGCTCCAAATCATCCTCCTTTCCAGCCAGGACCCTGAGCTCTTCACCTTCGGGTGGTGCCCCATGGCTCGAAGGAGAAGGTGGAGTTGTTGGCTTGCTCTGCCTCAAACTAGGCCAAGCCTTGAGATGCTCCCCTGAAAAAAAAACCAACTCCCTCTTTTGGGCAGGTTTGGGTTTTTTCTCAGCTCCAGGGCACGTTACCTAATTCTTCTCCAGCATCTTTCTTCTTCCACTGCCTAGTTTTGGGAATTGGGCTTTGGGATTCCTGGGCTGAAGCCTGCTGTCTGACAGATGGCTTCCTCAGATGCCAGCGTGCAGCATGGCATCCTCGTTAGGCTTCCAGATGATGGCTTCGTTAGCAGGAGAAGCGCTTTGGTGGTCGGCAGCTTCCTTCCCGAGATGCTTTTCACGGTGGTAGAGCTGCTGCTGCTTCTGAAGGTCACTCCTTGCGCTTCTCCGCTCTCCGGGGACCAAGGCAGCTGCCCCACAGGTGCTTCGAAGAGCGTTTATGGTTGACCATCCAGATGTTGTTCTCTCTCCTAGGTGACATTGGAGGCCAGATGGGGCTCTTTATTGGTGCTAGCATCCTCACGATACTGGAGCTCTTTGATTATATATACGAGGTAAGACCCTCGTCCTTCGCCTCTTTCTTCTGGTGGGCTGGGGATTTGTCAGGCCAGGGTGATCAGGGACCAGGACCCTCCGTGCCTAATGGGCCCACACGGATGATTAACTTTAATTAACAGTCCTGTGTGACTCATGCTCTGTGGGGTCGGTCAAGGCTACACAGCAAGGTGACCAGCAGGTCCAGGGAGGTGATTCTCCCTCTGGACTCAGCACTGGGGAGGCCGCTCCTTGAATCCTGTGTTCAGTTGTGGGCCCCTCAGCACAAGAAGGATGTTGAGGCTCTGGAGAGAGTCCAGAGAAGAGCAACGAGGCTGGTGAAGGGGCTGGAGAACAGGCCCTATGAGGAGCGTCTGAGAGAGCTGGGGGGGTTTAGCCTAGAGAAGAGGAGGCTGAGAGGAGACCTCATTGCTCACTACAACTACCTGAAAGGAGATTGTGGAGAGGAGGGAGCTGGGCTCTTCTCCCAAGGGACAGGGGACAGGACAAGAGGGAATGGCCTCAAGCTCCACCAGGGGAGATTTAGGCTGGAGATTAGGAGGAAGTTTTTCACGGAAAGGGTCATTGGGCATTGGAATAGGCTGCCCAGGGAGGTGGTTGATTCCCCTTCCCTGGAGATGTTTAAGGGACAGGTAGATGAGGTGCTGAGGGACATAGGTTAGTGTTTGATGGGAATGGTTGGACTCGATGATCTGATGGGTCTCTTCCAACCTGGTTGTTCTATGATTCTATATGGAAGGTCCCTGCTTCAGCTGGAGTGGTCTCCAGATGGGAGGGGTTGGCCTGCAGCCCGTCGCATGGGCATAGCTGGGGTCACTCGGCACTCTGCCTGTGCTAACGAAGTTTGCTGCTTGCTTGGGCTAATTAAGCAGCCCCTCCATGTGGTTGTGCTGCTGTTTCCCACCCTGAAGGTTGCACTGCCTGGGGACCTGCTGTCCCCCTCCCAAGCTGAGCTCCTCCCAGCAGTGTTGCCATTACCATCTTCTCATCAAAACACCTTTAATTAATTCCTAAGTCCCAGCCCAGCTGTCAGGCAGGAGAATCAATGAGGCCAGACCTTGTACCTCTCGCCAGGGGTGAAAACAACCAGTCCCTGTTGTCTGTTATCTGCTGCTCTGCCAGCAGCCCTGGAGCAAGGAGCTTTCTGGGAAGCTCTGAGCCAAGCTGAAGCGAGGTCCCCTGGCTCTGTGGTGGCTGAGAGCAGCCGCTCCGGAGAAAAGCGCTAAGCCCTCTTTAATGGGAAGGCTCATGAGAAGCAATCTGGAGGGGATGATGCTTTCTTGGCAGCTCTCCCCTCCTGCTGCCCTCCAGCAGCAGAGTTACAACCCTTGGATGTTCTTAAGCTCTTTTTGCCTAAGCAAGTTCCTCCAGGGAACGTTGATTTCTCAGCCTCCCCTGCAGGCATCGTCCCTCCAGCATCTTGGAGGATTCATTCATTCAGCCTGGAGAAGAGAAGGCTCCAAGGAGACTTCCTAGCAACCTTCTGGTACCTGTAAGACCTACAGGAAGGCTAGGGAGGGACTGCTTACCAGGGCTTGTAGTGGCAGGACTAGGGGGAATGCGGATAAACTGGAGAGGAGATTTAGACTAGACAGAAGGAGGAATTTCTTCACCATGAGAGAGGTGAGACACTGGGACAGGTTGCCCAGAGCAGTGGTGGCTGCCCCATCCCTGGAGGGGTTCAAGGGCAGGCTGGATGGGGCTTGGAGCCCCTCATCCAGTGGGAGGTGTCCCTGCCTGTCACAGAGGGGCTGGAACTAGTTGATCTTTGAGGTCCCTTCCGACCCAAACCGCTCTATGACTCCAATTCATCTACTGCTCACCTGGTGGCTTTGGTCCTCCTGCCCCTAGATATGCGATATCTTCATCCTACCTAGTCCAGTGCTCTCATAGGCCTCTCTTAGCCCCATATTGTGATGGGACCAGGGAGTTTTAATCCCATGCGCTGTTGCCATCAGGGTTGGTTTGTGGCTGTTGACTTCGAGTGTCCAGGCCAGGTGGGTGCACAGGGCTGGCAGCTCCGTGGAGTGTCTCGAAAATCGCTCTTCATCTTATTAACGTTGCGTTGCTGGCTTTACCTTTTAAGACAGTCGTTCGTCATCACAGTCCCTTCTGGGCCGCTGGTAGCACTATTCTGCAATAAAATATATTGGAAATTAGAAGCGTAAAGCTCATAATTGCTTCGGAGTGCAAACAAAACCTCCGTCTCGCTTTGTAGCTCAGTCTGAACACATACAATATTTTTGCTCCAGCCCTTCCAGGTCTTTGTTGGAGTGAGGGACCCAAAACTGAACCCAGGATTCGAGGTGCAGCCTCCCCAAGGCCAAGCACAGGGGGACAATCCCCTCCCTGCTCTTACTGGCCACCCCAGGGCTGTTGCAAGCCAGGATGCTGGTGGCCTCCTTGGCCACCGCTGGCTTATGTTCAGCTGCTGTCAACCAACACACCTCCAGGGTCTATCTCACTTCCCTAGGAACTGACCCACTTTTTCAAGCTTTTCACTTTCTTTTCTTTTTTTTTTTTTTGTTTTCTTTTATTTTCCCCCAGTGGAAATTTTTCAGGGAAAAAAAAAAAAAAAAAACCTCCTTTTCAACCTTTCTGGGATTTCCCTTGAAAATACATTCTCCGGCAGCAGCAGTTGCCAGGGAAATAATGCTGCTGGGAAGGAAACCGGCACTCGCGTAGCTGACATTTTTCAGTAAACACCCAAATATATTTGAAAAAATAAGATTTGAAGGGTTTTTTTGTCTATGTGTAGAGTTTGGTTTCAACACATGAGGTTGTTTTCTTGGAAAGATTGTCTCCTTCTCTGTATCATTTTAAGATGTTCTCCAAACCCAGCGTTTCATGATCTTGAATATTAGGAAACTCAAAGGAAAATCACCCAAAGGATGGTGGAGCAGCTGAGGGAGCTGGGGGTGTAGATGACAAGTAGACATACTTGGGGACATGGTCTAGTGGTGGATTCAGCAGAACCGGATCGATGGTTGGACTCAGTGATCTCAGAGGTCTTTTCCAACTGAAATTGTGATTTGATGATTCTGATATTCCAGGAGCCTTTGGCCAGTGCCCACGGCCACACGATGTGAACGTTGGGGTTGTGCAGGGACTGGAGTTGGACTCAGTGGTCCTGGATCTCCTCCAACTCAGGACATTCTAGGATTCTCTGACTCGATTCTGTGATTCTGTCCCCTGGGGCAGCCGACTCAACCCTGCTGGATGAGGCTGCCCCAATGCCTCACGGGTGCCCACACGGGAGAGGCAGACGTTCTTGTCTCTTCCTACCCACCTCAGCCCAACCTCCCTCTTTTGCAGCTGATCAAGGAGAAACTATTAGACCTACTGGGAAAGGAGGAAGAGGAAGGGAGCCACGATGAAAATGTGGTAAGGAGCCCCCTTGGGGGAGAGAGAGAGGGACATCACCCTGCCCTGTTGGCAGGTGCTGAGGGACATGGGTTAGAGATTGGTGGGAGTGGTTGGACTCAGTCTGGTGGGTCTCTTCCAACCTGGTGCTTCTACGATTCTCCAGAAGCAGGTGAATTCGCTCAGTGTGGCTGCAGCGTTTGGCCCTGGACCTCATCCACACGGATGGATGAGGTCTTGAGGGCCTTGGTTTAGTGTTAGATAGGAATGGTTGGACTAGAAGATCCGATGGGTCCCTTCCAACCTGGTTGTTCTATGATTCTATGATATCCAAAGGACGGACGCTAAAGGGAGGAAAATAGAGGTTGGGGAGGGGCAGGGAGCATCCAGAAGCTGTGAGGTGACCCCATCCCCTGCTCTCTCCCCCCTCGCAGAGCACGTGCGACCCTTTGCCAAATCATTCGGAAACCATCAGCCACACTGTGACGGTGCCGCTGCAGGCAACGCTGGGAACGCTGGAGGAGATCGCCTGCTGACACCACCCGACCGCTCCACAGTGCCAACACCTAAGGAAGGAAAAAACTGCACAGGAAAGCAGGGACCAAGCTCAGGTTTGCAACGGGGGCAAAAAAAAAAAAATAATCTATATTAAAAAAATAAAAAGAAGAAAATCGCTATGCATTTAAAAGAAATAAATATATATATTATATATATATATATATATACACACACATACTCTGGCAAAAAACTAAGCGAGAGGCGCCTTGGACTTGACTTGTGTTGTCCTTTCCTGTGGGGGGGGTTTTCTTCGAGATGCGAAGGCAGCAGCTCAATTTTTGAACTGTACAAAACAGAGAGAGATTGAGAGAGAGAGATTGAGAGAGAGAGAGAGACCAGCACCACAAAGCAAGCTGAAGCCCTGCCAGTTCCCACCCTGCCACATGTACAGAGCACTTGCATGCCAGGTCTTTTTATGGCGAGGGGTTCCCCAGCTGTCTTTATAAGCTCTGTTCCTCTTTACAGTCTCTGATTTTCACTACCCGAAGGAACTCGCGGGCCCAGCCATCCCCTGAAATCACCATTACTAACGCCGTAGGCTGAATTAGAATAAAGAAACAAAAAGTCGCAGCTCTCGGATTCTTCCGTTCTTGTCCTTCGTGTCAGTCTCTGTGATGGCTCTTAAGCTCAGCCGGGTCCCCGGCCACCACCACCACCACCACCTCCCCAGGTGAGCAGCCCTGCCCAGGGAACGGACCAGGTGGCTCTTGGTGGATCATCTCCCCTCCCGAGCTGCGGTGCCGCCTCCGTCTGCAGTGCCTGGATAGTCCGTCTGCGAGGGGTGGGCACGGGGCACTGGGCTTCTTCCTTCCTATTTTTTTTTTTTTGAATGATGATTTATTTTTAATTTTTTTACCTTTTTTTTTTTAATATTATTTTTCTTCCCATGAATGGATTCTGTGCTTTCTCCTCGTTCTCATGACTGATATTAAAGCTGGTCTTGTGGAAATGGCCAGGCTGTGTCATTGGTTTAGTGTTTGAGAGGAATGGTTGGACTCGATGAGCCGGTGGGTCTCTTCCAACCTGGTGATTCTAGGATTCTGTCCAGGGGAGGGTCAGGCTGGACATTAGAAAAAAAATTTTCATGGAAAGGGTGACTGGGCAGTGGCAGAGGCTGCCCAGGGAGGGGGTTGAGTTACCTTCCCTGGAGGGTTTAAGGGACGGGTGGACGAGGTGCTGAGGGACATGGGTTAGTGATTGATGGGAATGGTTGGACTCGATGATCCGATGGGTCTCTTCCAACCTGGTTGTTCTATGATTCTATAATTTCTGCCTCACCCTCCCCTCCAGCAACCCAAGCTGGAGCCCCTGGCACAGGGTGAGGGGCAGACGTGGGGATGAGCCTGTGCCGGGTGCTGCCCTCGGCTGGTCCTTACCCCTTTGCTTCCTCCTGTAGCACTTGGGCTCAAGATGCACCACAGGGTTCAGCTTAAACATCAGGAAAAAATTCTTCACCGCAAGGGCTCTCGGGCACTGGCAGAGGCTTCGCAGGGAGGTGGAAGAGTCCCCATCCCTGGAGGGGTTCAAACTCGGGTAGATGAGGTGCTCGGGGATGGTTCAGTCGTGGACAGTTGGACTTGTTAATCTCAAAGGTTGTTTCCAACCTAGAGATTCTCTGATCCTCACACCTCCCGATGGGGTTGAAACAATGACCAGGCCGTGCTCCCTGTCTGCTCCACGATCGTGGGGGCAGCTCCATCGTCTAGGGCTGTGGTCATCTCGTGGAGTCTCATTTGTTAGCAATGAGGACTTTAAACACAACTCCCCTTCTGCTGCACTTGCTCACCAAGTTCTAGGAGCCGCTTCGGGGATGACTCACCTATACAGACACAGCACGAGGGATGAGCAGCGACGCAGTGCGTAAGGTAGGTCGCTCGGTGAGTTTGCAGTTGGATTTTTGCTTAACTGGAAGGTCTCCCCCCATCCCCACCTCCTCCCACAGGATCACAGCTGAGGTTGCTCCAGCAGTGATGCTGAGAGGCTGTGCAAGCCTTGAAGGCTCCTGGTGTTTGGATGCCCTTTAAGCCTAGAGTGGCAGCGCTGATTGGGCCACCTCGGCTTTCAGACAGGCTCTCGGCACAGGGTTCTGATTCAAGAGCCCTTCTCCCCCTTCAGCTCCTCTTCTGCCTGAAGAGCCAGTGTCTGGGAAGAGCTGGAGGAGTCAGAACACACTGGTGTTCAGTACAAACACAGCTGGAGAGCAGCCAGAGGAGGCCACAAAGTCTGTGAAGGGTTTAGAGGGAAAGCCGTATGAGGCCCTGTTCTGCCTCCTCAGAACACCCAGCGGAAACAGCCCCAACACCATGAGGTCACCTTAAACAATCATGAGAATTTTCTCTTAAGAAAACTCACCCGTAGCCCAAACCGGGTGTTGTTTTCTCTTCCTCTTCCTCCCACCTTCGAGCGGGAAAGGTGACATTCGCTTCACAGCTTCAGACGCTCAGGAGGAAGGCTGGAAACATGCAAAGAAAACTGCGATTCTCACGCAAATCCTCTGCTTCCACCCACCTGCACAGCGAGGAGCTGGTGAGACTCAGGGTGCGCTCCCAGGGGTTCGCCACACGGTCCCACAATTGGAAAAGCTGGTGGCACAGCAGCGCTGGAGGATTTCCCAGCTTCCTGGCTCTGCCTCTTGTCCTCATCCTCGCCAGGACCTGCAGATTCAGCAGATGCAGATGTTTTGCGCCTGGATGGAGTCACGAAGAAGCCAGGAACTGTAGCTGGTGTAATATCTCGGGAGTTGCTCCAGCTCTCTGATCAGCTTCTTGTCCTCCTCTGAACTCCAACAGATCATAGAATCATAGATCCATGTCCTTCCGGTGCTGAGGGCCCCAGAACTGAATGCAGAGCTCCAGATGAGGTCACGTAAGAGCAGAGGGGCAGAATCCAGCTCCAACCACCTGGGATGGGCAGGGACACCTCCCAGTGCAGCTCAAGACCCCATCCAACCTACCCTTGAACCCCTCCAGGGATGGGGCAGCCACCCCTGCTCTGGAAAACCTGTTCCAGGGCCTCACCGCCCTCATCGGGAAGAATTGCTGCTTAATGTCTAATCTAAATCTTCCCCCTTCCAGTTTAAAGCCATTTCCCCTCACCTTTCCCTACGTTTTTTTAAACCAATCCCCTTTGTCCTATCCCAGCAGTCCCTGATCCAGAGCCCCTCCCCAGCTTTCCTGGAGACCCTTTCAGTGCTGGAAGCTGCTCTAAGTTCTCCCTAGAGCCTTCTCCAGGCTGAACAGCCCATTCCAACAGCTCCATCTCTTTCTTGTGCTGAGGATTCCAGAACTCGATGGGATGTCCGGGCTGCCTCCTTCCCTCCACCCCAGGAGAGCAATGCTGCTCCCTCAAAACCACTGGAGACAAAGAGGCTGCTACAGCCAAAAAAATTGGTTGCTCATGCTTGTTAAGTGGCTTAATTACCACCCGCGGCCTCTGGATTTCATTAGCAGGTTGAGTCACTCCTCCAAATAAATACACATCATCCCTGCAATGGCCTCGGAGCCCACCAGAAAGTCTCCAAAGCACTTGGGTGGCAGAGCCCTGCTCATTGGGGACAGGACAAGAGGGAATGGCCTCAAGCTCCACCAGGGGAGATTTAGGTTAGAGATTAGGAGGAAGTTTTTCACGGAAAGGGTCATTGGGCATTGGAACAGGCTGCCCAGGGAGGGGGTTGATTCACCTTCCTTGGTGGGGTTTAAGGCACAGGTAGATGAGGTCTTGAGGGATATGGTTTAGTGTTTGATAGGAATGGTTGGACTAGAAGATCCGATGGGTCTCTTCCGACCTGGTGATTCAATGATTCTGTGATTAAGGCACAATAATCCCCTCTTGGGCTGCAGCTCAAGCTGGAGCTGTGCTGTTTGTCTGATGTAATTGATAGGAGAGTGGAGAAAGGGCAGGGTGGTGGGTTTGAAAAGGGAACACGACAAAGCTCTTACATCTCCCAACCTTCCCTTTCGAGCTGACAAGGCTTGAAAAATTCCCGAGGGCTCGTGCGTCTGTCACGTCTTCCCTCTGGTGTCTGTGTGCAAGTGAGAGCTCAAAATAGCAACGTGATGACACCTTGGTCGGGGCCACTTTGCAGGATGCCCAAACGCCAGCGTCACTTGCCAGGGTTGCTATCACAGCTGATCCAAAACACGTGCACAAGCAGAGGGACAACTCAAGCTGGTGAGGCCCTGGTGAGCTTCCCTCTTTCGCAGCGTTTTCTGGCTGCATCAGAGCAAAATGGGTTCAGTCTTGGAGTCTCCTTTCCAAAGCCATAGGATCTTTGAATGATGGAATTGTTCAGATTGCAGGAGACATCAAGGCTCATCCAGTATCCAGCAGGATTGTCCCTGCCCCAGGCAGGCTGGGTGGGAACTGGGTGGGCTTTGAGGCCCATTCCAACCCAAACCATCCTATAATTCTATGAAACCGAGTCTTTTCATCAGAGAAGCTTTTTCCAGCAGCTACAACCTCTGGAGATAATCCGATTCCCGACAACAGTCTGATTTCTGGATGCTCCGATTCCTTTCCCTGGCAGCCCTGCTTTTTAACCACCAACCGAAACAGCGAAGAGATTTTTCCAGGAGGCAAAAATTCTCTGTGTACATCCCAGAGGCAGCTTGTCGACAGGAAGCTGAAGTTTTCCTCCTGTTAATTTTCATCGCTGAAAGTTATTTCTCGTACGGTTTTGCTTGTAGGAAAATCTTAATCCATTTTGATCCTGATTGTCGCCCATCCAGTCCGATTCAGCTCTTCTCGCGTCTTTTTTTTAATATCCTCCTCTGATAACATCAAAAAGCCTCTTCTCTGTCACCGCCACGCTCACGCTTCCTCTTGGCTTGTCACTTTTATTAATTTGTGCTTTCGGAGGTCTCCTCGTCTCTGCGTCAGGAGGTATTAACTTCAAACATGGCAAGCAAGCTGCTCGCTGTGGGGGCTGACAGGCAACTGCCATCTCCTCGGGAGCCCAAGATGCTAAACGTACTCAGTACGTTCTCCCCGGTGAGGGAGGGTCTCACGTGGTGTGTTTGCCTCCTGAGGCACCAGGAGCTCTGGAATGTTGCTGTCTGCTGTATGGAAGAGTCAAAGAGACCAGCAGGGCAGGGAGCTCAGCAAAAGAGAAGAGCTGGTCCAAGCACTCATGGGTCATAGAATCATAGAACAACCAGGTTGGAAGAGACCCATTGGATCATCCAGTCCAACCATTCCTATCAAACACTAACCCATGTCCCTCAGCAGCTCATCTACCTGTGCCTTAAACACCTCCAGGGAAGGGGAATCAACCACCTCCCTGGGCAGCCTATTCCAATGCCCAATCACCCTTTCCATGAAAAACTTCCTCCCAGTCTCTATCCTAAATCTCCCCTGGTGGAGCTTGAGGCCTTTCCCTCTCGTCCTGTCCCCTGTCCCTTGGGAGAAGAGCCCAGCTCCCTCCTCTCCACAACCTCCTTTCAGGGAATTGGAGAGAGCAATGAGGTCTCCCCTCAGCCTCCTCTTCTCCAGGATAAACCCCCCCAGCTCTCTCAGCCGCTCCTCTTCTTCTCCAGCCCCTTCCCCAGCCTCATTGCTCTTCTCTGGACTCACTCCAGAGCCTCAACATCCCTCTTGTGCTGAGGGGCCCACAACTGAACACAGGATTCAAGGAGCGGCCTCCCCAGTGCTGAGTACAGAGGGAGAATCACCTCCCTTGGGTCCAAACGACTGGAGATCCAGCTGGTTTTCCAACATAGAATCGCTTGGCTGTGGCCACTCACACACCGGCTGTGAGCAGAGCTGGCACCACAGCCCTTGTCCGTGTCCAAGCAACCTGCTCCGGGAAGAAATGTTTCCTGCTGCAGATCCTGCAGGTGCAGTGGGGAGGACTCTACCCTGATGGCATTGGGTGGCCAAGTGACTGCGGTGAGGTGGGGGCGGGCGGCGCTGGGGCTCAGAGCAGCGGCTGGTGGTCGGCACTCGCACAGATGGCAGCTGTGGCAGGGGGGGAGGCGCGTGCCCAGATCTGTCCGGGTCATCTCGCCCACGTTTAGACACAACCTGCCAGGTCCTGACGCTTTGCTGGCACGAGGGTCGCTGCGCATGAGCAGCTTCCAGCCCTCGGCTCCCTCCGGGCTCGGTTTTGTAATGACACGCGGCCCCGTTCCTGCCATAAAGCACCGTTATTGGCATCTTAATGTTGCAGGCGGCAGTTCCAACACATGCTGGACCCCATAACCACACTCCCTGCTCACATTAAATAAATAGATGGATACTGGCAATTGGTAATGGCCACTTGTCCTATCAACGCTTATCAATTTCCATATCATTCTTCCCCGAGGACGGTTTCTAATTGCTTCCTGAGCGATCCCAGTTCTCCTCTTCACAGTTTTGCCTCCCAGACCCATGGAGGCAATTAATTGAGTAGGTGAAAAGTGTGAATTCGTGTTTGCTCTCATTGATTTAACTTGTATTTTGACCTCCCGGTACCCCCAGGGAAGCCCTTCCTATGATCCTATAGAGAGGAGACCTCATTACTCTCTACAACTCCCTGAAAGGAGGTTGTGGAGAGGAGGGAGCTGGGCTCTTCTCCCAAGGGACAGGGGACAGGACAAGAGGGAATGGCCTCAATCTCCACCAGGGGAGATTTAGGCTAGAGATTAGGAGGAAGTTTTTCATGGAAAGGGTCATTGGGCATTGGAATAGGCTGCCCAGGGAGGTGGTTGATTCCCCTTCCCTGGAGGTGTTTAAGGCACAGGTAGATGAGGTGCTGAGGGACATGGTTTAGTGTTTGATAGGAATGGTTGGACTCGATGATCCGATGGGTCTCTTCCAACCTGGTTGTTCTATGATTCTATGATTCCTAAGCAGTTTTCACTTGGAGGGGCCACCGGTGGTGGCTGCAGCTGGCACTTCTCACCCCCAGTCTCAGCACTTCACGTGAAGGTGGGACCTTCATTGTACTTAATCCCTTTTGGCTGGAAGTGCAGCCTCCAATCCGAGGGCCGTCGAGGCATTTCCCACTGCTGGAGATGTTTAAGGAGAAAAGTAGGGCCAGAAGTGGTCTCAGTCGGGAGCTTCTGAAGTGCAACCGTGTTTTTGGGAGAATAAGAAAGCTCAGCTCTGCCTGGTTTCCAACAACCATCCCACCTATTTTGCCTCCTGAGCACTTTCCACAAGGACCAGAAAAGTATCCAGCAGCAAATATTCCTGGATTCCCTTCCTACCTTCCAGCAGGATCACACAGCCGCTGCCCAAAACCAGTGCCCCGACTGTCACTGAGATCAAGAAGTGACCAAGAAGGGTCACTGTCACCTCCATTTCATGGTCAGGGTGGAGAGAAACCCACCTCTCCTCTCTCTCAGCTTCATTTCCAGGAGGCACAAAGTTCTTCTCTCCCTTCAGAAGCTCTGAGGACAATGCTTGGTCACTCCTGGTAATCAGAAACCATAAAGTATGTTTCCGTAGTCCACTCAATATGTCCTTCCCTCCAGAGACTGCCAGCGAGGTGATCAATTAGACGCTATTAGACTTGTGTTTTTAGAGTAAGTTTGTCCTTCTTGTGCGTTAGTTTGGACAGAAAGAGCCAAACCCTACTCCTAGCCCCGTGGGAACTGCTTGTTACGACACTTCTCCCACAGTTTGATGGTTTCGGAAGGTTTCGGTGCTTCTCCACTCCTCAGTTGCTGATGGCAGCCCAAGAGCTCAGAGCGTTTCTGGAGCTCTGCAATCATTCTTGGGTTTACACATGAATATTGATGCGCTTCATGCTTGACTTGAGGTTTACACTACCAGAAGCTGCTATTTTTCCTCCTGTGTGTGTTCGCCTGCCTCTGCGCTGCTTATTCCAGATATAGAAAGATTTCTCAGCCTCCTTCAAAAAGTAATATTGACACTCCGCAGGGTTCCTGCTCTTCCCGGAGCCAAGAAGCGGCAAGTTGCCACCAGCAGGCTTGAAGCACACATGCTGCGTTGGCCACGGCCCAGAAGGAGACAGCAGCACCACATCTCAGCTGGAAAAGGCTGCAGGGGAGGTTTGGCATAGGGAGGATCGAGATAACCTCAACTGCAGCTTCTTAACCTCAACCGCAGCTTCTTAGGTCCAGCCCTGTTCAATGTTTTCATCAACAACCTGGATGAAGGCATTGAGGGTACCCTTGGCAAGTTTGCAGATGACACTAAGCTGGATGGAAGTGTTGATCTGCTGGAGGGTAGGGAGGCTCTGCAAAGGGACCTAAACAGGCTGGAGCACTGGGCAGAGTCCAATGGGATGAGGTTTAACACGGCCAAATGCCGGGTCCTGCACTTGGGGCACAACAACCCTGAGCAGAGCTACAGACTGGGAGAAGCCTGGCTGGAAAACTGCCAGGAGGAGAGGGACCTGGGGGTGTTGGTCGACAGCGACTGACCATGAGCCAGCAGTGTGCCCAGGTGGCCAAGAAGGTCAGTGGCATCCTGGCTTGGATCAGAAATGGTGTGACCAGCAGGGCCAGGGAGGTGATTCTCCCTCTGGACTCAGCACTGGTGAGGCTGCTCCTTGAATACTGTGTCCAGTTCTGGGCCCCTCAGCACAAGAAGGATGTTGAGGCTCTGGAGCGAGTCCAGAGAAGAGCAATGAGGCTGGTGAAGGGGCTGGAGAACAGGCGCTATGAGGAGCGGCTGAGAGAGCTGGGGGTGTTTATCCTGGAGAAGAGGAGGCTGAGAGGAGACCTCATTACTCTCTACAACTACCTGAAGGGAGGTTGTAGAGAGGAGGGAGCTGGGCTCTTCTCCCAAGGGACAGGGGACAGGACGAGAGGGAATGGCCTCAAGCTCCACCAGGGGAGATTTAGGCTGGAGATTAGGAGGAAGTTCTTCACATAGAGGGTCATTGGGCATTGGAATAGGCTGCCCAGGGAGGTGGTTGATTCCCCTTCCCTGGAGGTGTTTAAGGGACGGGTGGATGAGGTCTTGAGGGACTTGGTTTAGTGTTTGATAGGAATGGTTGGACTAGAAGATCTGATGGGTCTCTTCCAACCTGGTTGTTCTATGATTCTATGATTCTACTCATCTTCTGAGCTTGGCCCTGGGGTGAAAGAAAGATGAAAAGTGACTTACACAGTAGATCAATGACCTTCGCTCCCCTGTGGGCTCCTCAGCTCTTTGTAGGATCATTTGGGAAACGCGGCCAAGCAGATCTCAGTGGTGACAAAGGCAGTTGCTGCAGTCTCTGCTGAATGGAGAACAGAAAAGTCTGAATTATCTCTCCCCAAACTCTCCTTCTCAAACAAATTCGAGCGTCAAAGTGAGTTTTAAACCAGGCAAAATGATGAAATCACTGGTGCGGAGGGGAATGATCACTCAGCACCTCGATCCCATGCATCACTCGGGGTAATTATCAATTATTACAAGCAGAGCAACTCCCCTCTGGAAGCTAATGAAATTTCACACGGAGCAGGCTCCGGGAGATGGATGATATCAGCCTGGACAAGATTCATCTTCTCTAATGTGCTGCTCAGCCTTGTTTATGCATCTTAAAGCTCTGTGCGTAAAGCACCTTCCCACTGGGAGGGATGAGGAGCCTGGGACTCTCTCCCCTCCCCTAGGCAGCTGTGGCAGCCACACTGCTTGGTTCCAGGGGCAGCAAACCCCATGTCTGGTAGCACTGGGGAAAGGATTCCTTCCCTCTTCCCTATCCCTGCCTTTCGTGGCTCTGTCTTCTCCTTGAATCCTGTGTTCAGTCCTGGGCCCCTCAGTACAAGAAGGATGTTGAGGCTCTGGAGTGAGTCCAGAGAAGAGCAATGAGGCTGGTGAAGGGGCTGGAGAACAGGCCTTATGAGGAGCGGCTGAGAGAGCTGGTGGGGTTTAGCCTAGAGAAGAGGAGGCTGAGAGGAGACCTCATTACTCTCTCCAACTACCTGAAGGGAGGTTGTAGAGAGGAGGGAGCTGGGCTCTTCTCCCAAGGGACAGGGGACAGGACGAGAGGGAATGGCCTCAAGCTCCACCAGGGGAGATTTAGGCTGGAGATTAGGAGGAAGTTCTTCACACAGAGGGTCATTGGGCATTGGAATAGGCTGCCCAGGGAGGTGGTTGATTCACCTTCCCTGGAGGTGTTTAAGGGACGGGTGGATGAGGTGCTGAGGGACATAGGTTAGTCTTTGATAGGAATGGTTGGACTCGATGATCTGATGGGTCTCTTCCAACCTGTTTGTTCTATGATTCTATGATTCCAACCTTTGGAGATCTCTTTGGCAGAGGTAGCAGTGGGCTCTGGGCCATCCTCAGTGGTGCCTGCTCTTCCTTCCTTTCCCCTCCTGAGCACCACCAGCGCAATAAACATTCTCCAGACCCAAGTGGGAATTGCAGAATCATGGAATGGTTTAGGTGAGAAAGGACCTCAAAGCCCATCCAGTCCCACCCCTGCCATGGGCAGGGACACCTCCTACGGGATCAGGGGCTCCAAGCCCCATCCAACCTGCCCTTGAACCCCTCCAGGGATGGGGCAGCCACAATCGTGAAGAATTTCTTCCTGATGTTCAGTCTAAATCTTCCACCTTCTAATTCGAAGCCATTCCCCCTTCTCCCATATCTCCAGGTGCTTGGAAAACATCCCTCCCCAGCTTTCCTGGAGCCCCTTTCAGCACTGGAAGCTGCTCTAAGACCTCCCCACAACCTTCTCTTCTCCAGGTTGAACAACCTCAACTCTCTCAGCCTGTCCTCCTAGCAGAGCTGCTCCAGCCCTCGGATCATCTTCGTGGCCTCCTCTGGACTCACTCCAACAGTTCCACATCCTTCTTCTGTTGGGGATTCCATAACCAGACAGAGCAGAAGAAGAAGAAAACAGATTTCTGAGTCAGATGCGGAAATCGTGCAGGAGTCCTCAAGCCCTCGGTGAGGTGGCTCAGCCCTGGTGGTGCCAGCTCTCCCAAGGGCCACGCAGTTCACATCTTCCCCAAACGGCAACCTGGGATCAGTGCCTCCAGATTGTTTGTTAAAAGCAGAGGGTTCATTTGCATCATTGGGATCACTAGAGGGAACTTCTCCGTTTGGATTTGGCTGCTGTTGTCACGCTTCTGCCAAGGCAAAGTTAAATGCATACATTAAATCCTGCTCAGTCCCCCTTCTCCCGAGCCCCAGTGCAAACAGAATAAATCAGTTTCATTTAGAAGATCAAGCCAGGCGTCACTCACCGCCGGGTTTAAAAATAAACTCCTTCACTGCATGCATTAAAAAAAAAACAACAAGCAATTTATCTTCCCTATCGCTCTTCAATTTGTTTATTGGGAGCTGGGCTGGCACTTCCGAAGAGTATCGTGGCTCTCCCAGTGCCCTGACCCTGGGGAACCTCAGCCACTATCGGGGCCCAAGTTTGGGAAGAGGTGGTCGCATCCCTGTGACCTCATCCCAGACCCTCTCCTGCCCTCCTTGGGCCTTAGGGGGTGTAGAATCATAGAATGGTTTGGGTCGGAAGGGACCTGAAAACCCATCCAGTTCCACCCCCGTTAGTCCTGAAGTCACCATAAACATGAACGAGTGACATCCACCACCTCCTGAGGTCAGAACTGCTGTTGCTTCTCATGGGAAGGGAAGAGTAAGCCACAGCTGAAAGCCCAGATTTCTAAAATGTTAGAATTTCAATCCCTTTACGAGCAGAACACCAGGTCCAGAAGCCTCCGGAGACCTGGGTGACCCCTTCCTGAATCATGAGCCTCCTCCCTGCCCCACAGCATCCCACGCCCAGGGTGGAGAAGTCCTCTCTGCGGCAGCGAGGACGGGAGCCAGAGACACAAAGCTGAGCAAACCCCTCTGAACCCACCAGGGAGCAAGGGTGAGACAACACACCTGGACGTACCTGCCCATGGGCCTTCCCCACCACATCAGTGGCAGGAGTGGACGTGGGCACAGGGAGCTCCGCGGAGGTCGACTCTGTGCCAAATGGAGGCTTCTGATTTGGTTTTAATGACATTGTTTACTGCTAACAAAATTTCCCGAAGCCAAAACTTGTCTCTCCTAATAATAAACAAGCAAATAACGACGAGGAGGAGAAGGAAGCACGTTTTTAGACCATCAGGGTAGGGTTTGATTGATTCTGGTAATAAAAGCCCAGCAAAGAAAAAGAAGTTGTTAAGTTGGAACAGAGGCTGTGGATCTCCATCAATAATTTAAGCAGGGAAGGAGGATTGCGAGCACTGCATCCAGGCATGCAAAGGCCCCACCAGATTCAGCCAAGAAAAGGCTGGAAACCTCAGAGAGGTGAAAGTGAAGGTTTTCTTGGTGCTCGGGAACTGGGAAAAGCTCTCGGGGGCCACAGCACTGGATGCCACAGCACCTCAGTCCCAATTAGAATCATAGAATCACAGAACAACCAGGTTGGAAGAGACCCATCGGATCATCAAGTCCAACCATTCCTATCAAACACTAAACCAAGTCCCTCAGGACCTCGTCCACCCGTCCCTTAAATACCTCCAGGGAAGGTGAATCAACCACCTCCCTGGGCAGCCTATTCCAATGCCCAATGACCCTTTCTGTGAAAAACTTCCTCCTAATCTCTAGCCTAAATCTCCCCTGGTGGAGCTTGAGGCCATTCCCTCTCGTCCTGTCCCCTGTCCCTTGGGAGAAGAGCCCAGCTCCCTCCTCTCCACACCCTCCTTTCAGGTAGGTGTAGAGAGTAATAAGGTAACTAAGAGGATGGGGTAGCCCAAAGACTTTTTCTGCACAAAGAGCTTCAGCTGCTGAAACCATCCTGGTTGCGTCAGGTCATCCTGCTCTCTTATCCTTTCCTGTTTGCTTTTCCCTATTTCTTCCAGAGGCAGGGATCAGAGATCTTCCTCCCACCAGCGCAGCCCTCGCCTGCGCATCACCCAACCCACGTGCAACCGAGACAGTGGAGGGGACGGAGCAGCAGAGGCTCCTGCAAGCTCTCTGGCCACAGGAGCAAGGCTTCCGCATGCTCAGAGCCTTCTTCACGCCTGCAGGAGGACGAGGCAGCACTGGGAGGGAGGAAGTCTGGTCTTGCCCCCTTCACCTTCCCACAGGGCCCTGCATGGAAACAGCTCTTTATAAACAGGGGATGCAGGAGGCAGAGCTGCTCGACACACACCACAGGGGAAGAGGCAAGAAGAAAACTTAATCCTTTCCAGGCTGGCTGGGAACAGGGAAGCCAAGAGACTACGCTGGGAACACTCCATCAGGCTGATTCTTATTTAAAGCAGCAAATGGAAGAGACTTCTGCTGCTGCAGGATTTAAAGGCAATAAGGCGAGACTAATACCCCCTCCCTGAGCTCGAGGAACAGCACTTCACCAGCCAATGCAGATTGGAGATGCTCTAAGTGGCTCTCGAATTCTTTTTCCCCTCAAAGCGATGTTTCGCGCACTTGGAGAAGAGATGCTCCCAGCCTTGTGCTGCTGGCGAGGTGGACTCTGGGCTCAAGCTCTGGACCAAGACAGACTTCCCTTCCTCCCAGCCCAGACGGAGCTAGAGATTGGTGGGAATGGTTGGACTCGATGAGCCGGTGGGGGCTGGAAATTTGCCACTGCCAATTTTTTCAATCAAAAAAACCAAAAAAACACGCAGGGTTTGATTACATGCAAATGTCTGCCCAAAACATCTGCTTTTCTCTGACACATTTGATCAGTCACTCTGAATGAAATATTTCCATTCCCCCTCCTCCTGCTCCGAGTAGAAAACATGGTGTTAGAACCAGTCCAGAGGAGGCCACAGGGGTGACCCAAGGGCTGGACACCTCTGCTCTGAGAGAGCTCTGGCTCAGGGAGGGCAGGGATAGGACGAGGGGGAACAGTTTTCAGCTGCAAGAGGGGAGATTGACATGAGATCTTAGGAAGAAATGTTTTCTTGCGAGGTTGAGGAGGCCCTGGAACAGGTTGCCCAGAGCAGGGGTGGCTGCCCCATCCCTGGAGGGGTTCAAGGGCAGGTTGGATGGGGCTTGGAGCCCCTGATCCAGTGGGAAGCATCCCTGCCTGTGGCCAGTGTGGAACTGGATGGGTTTTGAGGTTCCTTCTGATCTAAATCATTCTATGATTGGTTTGATGAATCCATTTTGCTCAAGGATTCAGTCTAAAACGGCAGCTCTGCCCTCGCCACACGTCTCTCCACCACTTCAAGCCCCAGTTTAGGACCCGTTGCCTTTTGGAAGGGATGAAGGGTTTTAGTTCCACCACACAGAGCCAGGAACATTTCTCACATCTTTCAACACACAAAAATACGTTTTCTTCTATCCCAAGACCAAAAGGATGGTCTTGGAGTTAAATAAAAGGAACTGTTTCTTCTCTGCTTTCTTGTCTTTTTAAGTCCATCCCTCCAAGAAAGGCATCGCAGCTGTTTGTGGAGATGTTTGGTGACAGCAGTTATCTCCTTCTCCAGCCTCTAGCTGCAAATTTTTGAACTACTTAGCTTTGCTGTTCTTGCATCAAATTTGATTTGGAAATGAAAAACTTCCCTGCCTTCCAACACTAGATTTGTGCTTTTCCAAAGCAAAAGGAGCCCCATCCAGCCCGTCCTTGAACCCCTCCAGGGATGGGGCAGCCACCACTGCTCTGGGCACCCTGGGTCGGGGCCTCCGCACCTTCATCAGGAAGAATTTCTTCCTAATGTCCACTCTAAACCCTCCACCTTCCAATTTAAAGCCATGTCCTAAGTTATCATCCCTTACTGTGGAGCATCTCGTACTCCAGGGGCTGCTCCAGCCAAGGAACGTAGGGCAGGGAAGGAGCTTCGCAAGATGCCAGGTCTCCCAGCCCCAACCTGCCCACGTTACCCACCTCCTGGCTCGGCTGCCTTCGCCATCACCACCACAGGGCACGCGAGAGGCTGGTGTGAAGGTTTTCTTGGCAAGAAGGGATGACGGGAGACCTGGCAGATAATAAAGGGTGGAAGGTAATTGATTTTACAAGGAAAACAGAGCTTGCAGAACATCCGCTCAACAGCAACGAGATGCAAGGGTGGTAACGACAACCTCCTCTGAAAGGAGGGGGGATGCTTGTGGATCCTGTCACTTGGATCTAAAGTCCTGAATCTCAGCCCTAAGTTTGTTTCAGCTTCTCTGCAGCCTGAGGAAGAGCAGGGCTGGTGTCCCCCCAGCAGCCAAGGGTGGAAGATGAAGCTCAGAGAGGGCAGGCGAGCAGGAGCGGTGGAATCAGTCATGGGTGCAGTGGGATGCAAATGTGCAAAGTGGTGATTTAGCTCTAAACTCATTAAGTTTTCTCATTGAACAGAGGCGACGATGGTTATTACCTGCACCATATCATCGCAGAAGAGCAATCGTGCGGCTTGGAATAGATAAAATCCCAAGTCATTATATTAGCAAATTATCTGTTTGGGTCTGTTTCCTATTGACAGTATTAAGCCTATTCTCATTAATATTTCACTCTTCGGGGAAATTAAACTTTAATGAAAATATGGCACATGCGACGCCAGCCTGATGATTCAGAAGAGAGAGAAAACACCAAAGGCCACACTGCCTGAATCAGCCCTTGCAAATAAGTCATCGAGGAAGGAAAGTCCTTATTTATCTGAAGATTACACACAAGCCCAGACCCAGTTTCTGGGGAGAGGCAGGTGAGTGTTTAGAACCATAGAACAACCAGGTTGGAAGGAACCCATCGGATCTTCTAGTCCAACCATTCCTATCAAACACTAAACCATGTCCCTCAGCACCACATCCACCCGTCCCTTAAACACCTCCAGGGAAGGGGAATCAACCACCTCCCTGGGCAGCCTATTCCAATGCCCAATGACCCTCTGTGTGAAAAACTTCCTCCTAATCTCCAGCCTAAATCTCCCCTGGTGGAGCTTTAGGCCATAACTGCAGCAGGATTTGTGTGTCGGGATGTGATGCCCTCAGATAGGACAATATGGGACAATACACAGAGGCTGTGGCCTCCTGCAGGGTTCTCTCCCCATAAGATTGTCCTGGATCCGCGTGGGTAGAATGTGCTTCAGCTCTGCGCTTTGCACCCTTCACCTCCTGTGTTTTATAGGCTCATAGAGTCACCAGGTTGGAAAAGAGCTTTGAGATCATCAACTCCAGCCATACCTGTCTGCTATTAAATCAGATCCCTGAGCTACTCATCCTCATCTTTTAAACATCTCCAGGGGTGGGGACTCCACCACCTCCCGGAGCAGCCTCTGCCAGGACCTGAGAGCCCGTCCAGTGAAGAAATTCATCCTGATTTCCAATCTAAAACTGCCTTGGTGTAACTTGAGGCCATTCCTCTCACCCCATCACCTGTTATTTGGGAGAAGAGCCCAGCTCCCTCCTCTCCACAACCTCCTGTCAGGTAGTTGGAGAGAGCAATGAAGTCTCCCCTCAGCCTCCTCTTTTCCAGGCTAAACAACCCAAGGTCTCTCAGCCTCCTCTCTTAAGGCTTATCCTTCAGCCCCTCCAGTCAGGATCCTGTTGGCCTTCTTGGCCATCTGGGTCCCTGCTGGCTCCTATTCAGCTGCTCTTGACCAACACCTCAAGGTCCTTCTCTGTCAGGTACCTTTGCAGCCACTCCTCCCAAAGCCTGAAGCTGCAGGGGGTTGTTGTGACTCCAAAGCATGACCCGTCATTCGGCCTGGTTGAACCTCAACCCACTGGTCATAGAATCATGGAATCATAGAACAACCAGGTTGGAAGAGACCCTCAAGGGTCTCAGCCCCTTGATCCAGCCTGCCCGGATCCCTACCAAAAAGACAGTAAAGGTGGGGAACCCACCCCCGGGACACCCCAGTCCTGCAGCCGGCAGAGTCCACTGGGGTGAAGCAGGTCCGGGAGCCAAGCGAGCTCCGAGCCGAGCCTCCTGCTGTCTGCGTGACAGTGATGTATAGCGCGACACATCATGTATGAAGCCTCATTTGGAGTCCGAATTAATCTTACGTGGTCTCAGCTGCCTTGCTTCCAGCTCTCCCCATTACCTCCGGAGCCCAGCGCTTTGCAAGCCCAGTCGCTGCTCAGCATTAAAAGCGTATTTTTCTCTGTCGCCGCCTGACATTTCATTTTTGCCAAGACAAAGTAACTATCACCATAACTTAGGAGGGAGCTCCGGCCTGTGTTTGCTGGTGCTGCGGCTGCTGATGAGAGAAAACAAATTAACTTCTTGGAATGCTTCCTTGGGCATCCAGCAGCACCAGCCAGAGAAAAGCTTATTGTAAAGAGAGCACGTGGAGACCCCAATGCTGCCCTGGACCTCTCCTCCCAGAACTCTTCTCCCATGGTTGGACTTGATGATCTGATGGGTCTCTTCCAACCTGGTTGTTCTATGATTCTATGATTCCAAGCAAGCTGAACCACCACCCAGCTCTTCCTTGCAGACATAGGAGGTTGAGAGGAGATCTGAGGAAGAAATGTTCTCCTGGGAGGGTGAGGAGGCCCTGGAACAGGTTACCCAGAGCAGGGGTGGCTGCCCCATCCCTGGAGGGGTTCAGGGCCAGGTTGGATGGGGCTTGGAGCCCCTGATCCAGTGGGAGGTGTCCCTGCCCAAGGCAGGGCTGGGACTGGATTTGCTTTAAGGTCCCTTCCAGCCCAAACTATTCTATGATTCATCCCACTACATGTCAGAAGGAGGAGGTTAGAGGGATTTGTTTAGTTCTGCTCATTTTCCAGTCCAAGTTGGCTTGTGCAGGGTCAGACAGTTGCCTCTGGGGTGGGACTGGATGGCCTTTGGGGTCCCTTCCACCCCTTCCATAGCTGGAATTCCCTAGATTCTGAACCACTCCAACAGATTCTGTAATCCTGTGGTCCCCCTGCTATTTCTCCCATTAATGACCAAATGATAATAAAAATAAAACCTTGTGGGGAAAAAAAAACCAAACACGCCCCATACTTTCCCAACGTAGAGCAGCACATTTTATGAGTGGCTTTCCCAGCCTTTTTGTGCTCATCACCAATTAGCAATTACACTATTAAAGCTCTTTTTAAAGCCTGGCTTGCTTTTAAATCCAGCCAGAGTGCATTTTCCCGTCTCTTGTTTTGATTAGTAAATAAATACCCCGGGCCCAGGAGCTCTTAGCGGTGACATTTGGTGTAATCCCGAGTGATTTCACCTGTCAAGAGCCAAGAGCTTGGCTGTGCTTGGGCTCGGCCACCAGAGCTGCTGCGTGGACGGAGCTGTTTGCTTTCTGAAGGCATTTGGAGCTGAGTAAACGTCTGGCAGCTGCCTCCCACCAGCCAATTTGGAATCATCGACTGCAGACGTCCTCATTGCTGTCAGGCGCAGACAGGCAGCATCCCAGGTCAGTAGAAAACTGGGGAAAAGCTGGCAAAACTGCAAGAATTATGCTCCTTTTCTAGAGGAAAATTGGGGTGGGGGGGAAGCCACCACCACCAAATGGGTCCAAACAAACCTGAGCTCCATCCTCTGTGCCCAGTGCAGAAACACAGCCCTAAAACCAAATAAAGTGAGGGGAAAGCCCACGTATGCGCTTCTCAAGCAATGGGAGAATCATAGAATCATAGAACAATCAGGTTGGAAGAGACCCATCGGATCATCGAGTCCAACCATTCCTATCAAACACTAAACCAAGTCCCTCAGGACCTCATCCACCCGTCCCTTAAACATCTCCAGGGAAGGGGAATCAACCACCTCCCTGGGCAGCCTATTCCAATGCCCAATGACCCTTTCCGGGAAAAACTTCCTCCTAATCACTAGCCTAAACCTCCCCTGGCGGAGCTTGAGGCCATTCCCTCTTGTCCTGTCCCCTGTCCCTTGGCAGAAGAGCCCAGCTCCCTCCTCTCCACAACCTCCTTTCAGGTAGTTGGAGAGAGCAATGAGGTCTCCTCTCAGCCTCCTCTTCTCCAGGATAAACCCCCCCAGCTCTCTCAGCCGCTCCTCATAGGGCCTGTTCTCCAGCCCCTTCACCAGCTTCATGGCTTTTCTCTGGACTTGCTCCAGAGCCTCAACATCCTTCTTGTGCTGAGGGGCCCAGAACTGAACACAGTATTCAAGGAGCAGCCTCCCCAGTGCTGAGTCCAGAGGGAGAATAACCTCCCTGGCCCTGCTGGTCACACTGTTTCTGATCCAAGCCAGGATGCCATTGGCCTTCTTGGCCACCTGGGCACACTGAGAACCTGCTACTTGCTTCTCTCTTCATCTGATTAAGGACAGAGCACTTTGTTTCTCACACACACAGATATGAATCTCCTGCTATCAAACAGTTCAGCAACAGGAGCTGCACAGCAACTCCATATTCAAAGAGGCTAATGCAGAACAAGCCAATAATGGACGAACTTTACCACCCGGCAGTGACAGGAGGTTTCGTTAGCATGCGGCAGCGCTTGCTCACTATGACCTATCTGTGATGGAAGAAGCTCAAAGCAGCTCAGGAGCTAATGGACCAGCCTGATCCTGCCAGTGGTGTTATCGTTCATCCCACTTGAAATCCTGATCCTGCCAGTGGTGTTATCATTCATCCCACTTGAAATGCAATCTGCCTCCATCACTGGCAATTCGGCGACAGAGAAACATGGGAAAGCAATGTTTGCTCCACCCAACCACCTCACCTCCTGCTGTGGGGTCTTCTCCTGTCACACCAGCTCCAGGGGTTGTGCTGAATTCAAACTCAAAGTTCCGGAGGGGATTGAAATCAACGGCTCTTGTTTATCATAGAATGGTTTGGGTTATCAGAGGGAAATGATGCTGCAGAGCTAACTGGATGTCTTACTAAAGAAAAGCATCCCGAAGCACAGAGATTCAGAGGTCTAAATCAACAACGAGGAGCTAAAATCACAGAACGGTTTGGGTTGGAAGGGACCTCAAAGCCCATCCAGTCCCACCCCTGCCATGGGCAGGGACACCTCCCATGGATCAGGGGCTCCAAGCCCCATCCAACCTGCCCTTGAACCCCTCCAGGGATGGGGCAGCCACCCCTGCTCTGGGCAACCTGTTCCAGGGCCTCCCCACTCTCATCGGGAAGAATTTCTTCCCTATATTTCATATAAATCTTCCCCACATCTCATATAAATCTTCCCCCTTGCAGTTTAAAGCCATTCCCCCTCATCCTATCACTCCAGGACCTTGGAAAAAAAAAAAAAAAAAAAAACAATTCTTTCCCAACTTTCCAATAGGCCTCATCAGGTTTATAGATGTAATTAGCTGAGTGTGTTAATGAAGGTCTCTCTGCTGCTCTGGGAAGGTTTTGCTGTGGATGCTGCAAAGAGCTCGTGAGCACCAAGATGTTTCCCTGAGCCCCGAAGGAGAGAGGAGCTGCTCTTCCCAAGGCTAAAACCCTCTATAAAGCCACAACTTCTCCTCAGGTTATAAAAGCCCTGCAGTTTTCTCCCTTCTTCCCACTGCGCTGACAGCACAATTTACAGGGGAAGCAGTAAACGAAATAAAGACGATCTGCAGAGTTTATTTGCTACTGCTTTTCCCATAAAGTAGAGCCGAAATTTCATTCCATCTGTGTTCCTGCTTAAACGAAGCCTCATCTTCGGCTCCGTCCTGCCTAACAGCCCTTTCCCCACTTAGTTTTTACTACTTGAAACAGTTTTTCTCACCTTCATTTATGTGACGCCAGGAAAAATGCTGAACGAGCACCTTCAGGGAAAACTTCTCTCTGCTGAACGAGGTTGATTTCAATCAACCAGAAGTAGCAGACGTTTCTCCCTCACCTCCACCGCACTTGGCTGGAGTCCCATCAGGAGAGGTTTAATCAGAAACTCAAAAACCACTCGAGTTTCTAATGGAAGAGGATCCTGATAGTTGAGCCACGGGTGGTCACGAAGACAGCTGAGTCGCCTCGAGCAGAGGATGGGCAGGAAAGAAACTCTGTGACTCTGGAGACACAATTCCAACGATTTCTGGCTGGAAACATCCAGGTGAAATGGGGGTTTGCGCACCATGGCCATGGCCTGAGGCCCAGATTGCAACACAAAATCCTAGAAGGGTTTGGGTTGGAAGGAACCTCAAAGCCCGTCCGGTTCCCATAGCATGGGCAGGGACACCTCCCACTGGATCAGGGGCTCCGAGCCCCATCCAACCCGCCCTTGAACCCCTCCAGGGATGGGGCAGCCACCCCTGCTCTGGGCAAACTGGGCCAGGGCCTCCTCACCCTCACAGCAAAACATTTCTCCCTAAATTCTCATCTCAATCTCCCCTCTTGCAGCTTCAAATTGCAAACCCCCCATTCTCTCCCCGCTCTCCCTGATCAAAATTCCTTCCCCAGCTTTCCTGGAGCCCTTTTCAGCACTGGAAGCTGCTCTAAGGTCTCCCCGGAGCCTTCTCTTCCCCAGGCTGAACAACCCCAACTCTCAGCCTGTCCTCACAGCAAAGGTTCTCCAGCCCTCAGATCATCTCTGTGGCCTCCTCTGGACCTTTTCCAGCAGCTCCATCTCCTTCTTGTGTTGGGGACTCCAGAACTGGTCTCAGGACCCCAGATGAGGTGTCACAAGAAGAGAGCAGAGGAGCAGGATCCCCTCCCTTGCCCTGCAGCCCAGGATTTGGTTGCCATCCCCTTCCAACCCACCAACACCCCAAAACTGCTCCCCCTTTCTGCTTTTATGGCCACTTACGTTGCCCCATCCTCCGTGTGGCACCATCCTCCTCACCCAACACCTTCATTAACGACCTTAGAGGCTCCAGCTGCCTGAAGAGCTATTAACCAACAGCTCTAATTGCCACACAGGTGCCACCTGGGCTTAGCTAGAAAGTTCTCCCAGCAGCAGCCACAGCAGAGGAAGTTTTTCATACAGAGGGTCATTGGAATAGGCTGCCCAGGGAGGGGGTTGATTCCCCTTCCCTGGAGGTGTTTAAGGCACAAGTAGATGAGGTGCTGAGGGACATGGTTTAGTGTTTGATAGGAATGGTTGGACTCGATAATCTGATGGGTCTCTTCCAACCTGGTTGTTCTATGATTCTATGAAACCAGGTTGGGCATGTTCCCAAAGCAGGGAAGCTTTTCTGAGCTTTTCCTACAAGGAGGACTGGGGTTATCCCCCAGTCTGAGGCAGCAGTACTCTGGGCAAACCTGCCCTTTGCTGGCCTAGGGGAGGAAAAGGAAGGAGGGAAGGGAGGGAAGAAGGGAGGGAAGAGAAGGAAGGAGGGAGGGAAGGGAAGGAAGGAGGGAGGGAAGAGAAGGAAGGAGGGAGGGAAGGAAGGAGGGAAGGAGGGAGGGAAGGAAGGAAAATAAGGAAGGAAGAAAGGAAAAGAAGGAAGGAAAAGAGAATTGTTGTTTCAGAGGAGCAGCTCCCTGGGGGTCCATAGGCTCAAGTCCAGCCCTTTGCTTGCCTGAGTGGAGGAAGCAATAGCTCCTTCCCTACTCCCACGTGCAAAAACTCTTTCCCCAAGTCACCTCCCGGTTTCCCCGTGGGGACCTTGGCCACTTTCTTCAGGCTACCTCCACCCCCATCCAAGCAGTGATGTGATATGACCTTCTCATCACCCCCTCCCTCCAGAAGCATCTCTCTCAGAACACTTTGCTTTTCCCTAAGCCTCACCTGCGCCACACCTGGATTTATGGATTTATTGCCTTTTTCACCTCTCGATTGCAAACTACAGCCCAAACTTGAAGTCCAGCCAACAAAGACGCTAGGGCAGCGGCGCTTTGCCTATTGTTCTTGGTACCTGCAGCGTTTCTTTGCTTTATGGCAGCACAAATAAAGCCTCTTATCTCGTTTACAGCCACACTGATGCGTGGATGCAGATCCAGCCTTGCCCGGAGCGCAGACCCCCCCCTGCCTGGGATTAATCTTCATCTGTTTATTGACAAATATGCATATTTCATTTACTCTCAGTCGCTCTCACATCTGCTGCTTGGTGGGAATCGGCAGGCTGAGGGGTTAGAGCTCTGTGTTCACAGGTACGAGCAGATGGACCTCCAACGCAAGTGAGAAACGACAGGACATGGTGCAGGCACATCTGGGGCTGCTCTTCACACCAGTGCTTGAAAACCTTCCTCCAGCCCTTGAGGAATGGGCTCAGGACAAGAGGGAATGGCCTCAAGCTCTGCCAGGGGAGATTTAGGCTGGAGATTAGGAGGAAGTTTTTCACACAGAGGGTCATTGGGCATTGGAATAGGCTGCCCAGGGAGGTGGTTGATTCTCCTTCCCTGGAGGTGTTTAAGGGACGGGTGGATGAGGTCCTGAGAGACATGGGTTAGTGTTTGATGGGAATGGTTGGACTCGATGATCTGATGGGTCTCTTCCAACCTGGTTGTCCTATGATTCTATGAATTGCTCTGGGAGAGCATGGTGACTGCTGTCCCCTGCTCAGATGGGACACCTTCTCTGAGCTACAAACCTATATTTGACATCTCATAGAGTCACAGGGAGACCATAGAGCAGCTTCCAGTACTGAGAGGGGCTCCGGGGAAGCTGGAGAAGGGCTTTCTACAAGGTCTTGGAGTGATAGGATGAGGGGGGATGGATTTAAATTGGAAGTGGGAATATTTAGATTGGACATCACTGGAAACACAGGAGATTGATCAGTGCTGGTCCTTAGACAACCTGAGAGCATCTCACCCCCCAGTCCAAGGGCAGCAGGAAAGTTTCATGCAAATCCTTTATTCTGGTGGTGCCACAAACTCAAACCTCCTGCGAGACCTGCACCTCCTGACTCCCCAACGGAAACCGAGAAGTTTCTCTTCTCCCCTAAATTATTAATTCCTTTCAGAGAGAGAAGAATAAAAAAAAAAAGTGCATCCTCATTCAGATTCAAACAGAGACTTTTCCCAGATATTTTAGTTCGCAAAGCAATTGTTCTGGCAGAACAATGTCATTGTTTGTGGTTTTCAGGCCTGCCAAGCCAGCAAGGGGGAACAGCAGAGCTGAAGGAGCAAGAGAGGGAGGGTGACAGAAATAAAAGGGTAGAAGAATGGAAGCAGACAGCATCGAGTCAGCAGCTGCCCGGCTCGCAGATGAATATTCAGGAGCTCTCCTAACACCAAGCTGCGAGGACAAGCTGACAGTGCTTGCATTAAGAGCAGGAATCATAGAATCATGGAATGGTTTGGGTTGGAAGGGACCTCAAAGCCCATCCATTTCCAGCTCCAAGGGCAGGGACACCTCCCACTGGATCTGGCTGCTCCAAGCCCCATCCAACCTGCCCTTGAACCCCTCCAGGGATGGGACAGATAAATATTCCCAGGGCAGCCTGGGCCAGGGCCTCCCCACCCTCTCATAGCAAAGAAGAAGGGTTTCTTGGAATGATGTGGAAGAGCTGTTTCTCAGTTCAGGAGCAGCTCTTCTCAGTCCAGGATCTGCTGCTGTGCTGCGCATGAAGTACCCACCCACCCACCTCACCAAACCATCTCATAGAATCATAGAACAACCGGGTTGGAAGGGACCTATCGGATCGAGTCCAACCGTTCCCACCAATCTCTAAACCGTGTCCCTGGTGGGATAATCGTAGAATGGTTTTGGTCTCCCACCCTCCCAGACCAGCTCTGCAGTGGTTTTGCTCTCAAACATGCTCCAAGGTGGAAGGCAGCTCCTATATCCCTGCAGACACCTCCCACCACACCACAGAAGGATGCTCAGCCCCACAGACTCCTTTTTTTATTCCACTTTTGATGGGATTGCAGGTGAGAGAAGAAGTGCAGACAGCTCCGTTCATCTCCGCTGGTCACCCCAGGGGAAGAGAAGTGCTGCTGAGCAGTGGCATCGATGCTGGGTATCAATTGATCAGCAGCCAGTTTCATTTACTCCTCTATCAAGTGATTCATCAAGAGAGCAGGGGACAGTGCGGGCAAAGCGAATGGATTTCATTAGCACCGTGCTAAAGATTCGGTACTTTAATAGAAGGAAAGCAGTGTAGGAAAACACAAGCGGTGAGTTCCCCATGATGTTCTCATCCCACTTACCTACAGGGCCGACAGCACAGCTGAGAATGCATCTGTCTTTGCTGTGAAAGCCACTGTCTGGAGCCTCTTGTCTTTAAAAGAGCCATTAGCACGTGAAAAGACTTGAAATTTGGATTAATTGCCTTGTTTGCGAGAGCTGGTGTTTCTGAGGAAACCCTAAAGGATGTAATAAAGACAAGAGGTCTTTATTTCTGGAGTTGCCCATTGGGTTTGGGAGGCGCATAGCAGAGATCCTGGGGACAGGGGGTGACTCTGGTGGGACTTGAGCAAGGGCCAAATCCCACAGCCAAGCTTCAAGGGCAAGATCATGGAATCACCAGGTTGGAAGAGACCCACCGGATCACCGAGTCCAACCATTCCCACCAATCTCTAACCCATGTCCCTGGTGGGATAATCGTAGAAAGGGTTTGGTCAGAGAAGACCATCGCTGTGCCTTTCCCTGCTGTAAGGATGCTCACAGCAGCTTTCTGCCATCTCTTTATCTCCAGCAAGAGAGACAGGAGAGGGCGAGAAGACCCTGTGGTGCTCCCAGCAGGCTCAGACTGATGTTTTGCCTCTCCCGCAGGGCGCTGGTTCCTGCTGGTGAGGTTCCAACACCCATAAGCAAGAAGGGAAGAGCAGTTGGTTCCTATGCATCAACAAACCCTCCGCTCCCACCCTGCCCTCCGTGGCAGAGAGGGAGGAATAACATCGATCTGCTCCATCTCCCCTCCTCAAGCTATTTTCGTTCGATAGGAATGGTTGGACTCGATGATCCGATGGGTCTCTTCCAACCTGCTTGTTCTATGATTCCATGATTCTATGATTCGCCTTGTTGCTGCCGCAAGGAGCTTATTGGCTTTCAAGAGACTTGGCTGAGGAAGCGTGAAGGACAGGAGAGACTCCCTGAAATGTTTTTTCAAGCAATTATAACTGTAGAGAAATCAATGCTCAAACATCATAGAATGTCCCCAAGTGCCACATCTACATGGTTTTTAACCCTTCCAGGGACAGAGCCTCCTCCATTGCCCTGAGCAGCTCCTACAATGGCTTCACAGCTCTTTCTGTAAAGAAATTCCTTCCAATATCCAATCTAAGCCTCCCCTGACACATCTTGAGGCCATTTCTTCTTCTTCTGTCACTTGCTACCTGGGAGAAGAGACCAGCACCCACCTTGCTCCAACCTCTGCTCAGAGAGGGATCATAGAATCATAGAATAACCAGGTTGGAAGAGACCAATCAGATCATCGAGTCCAACCATTCACAGGGATGTGAGTGAAACCATAAGAACACAGGAGCTGTGCCCCCAGCTGCATATTCCCATCCCTGGGACCCCTTCTCTGCAGAACCGCAACCTCTCCCTACATGTAAACCCCACGTCCATCTCCCCAGTGAGGGACATCTCACTTCTTCGGGTGAACTTCGTCCAGATTTCCAGCAAAGTCGCACTAATCGTGACGAATAGCAGGGAAGTTCGGTAAAGAAACACTTCATAAATCAAAACAATTTAAAACTCGTTAACATTCAAAGCATATATAACCCTGATTTCACACCAGGCTCCATGTTGGTTGGTTGGTTGTTTCTCCACAGCCTGAAGACAACAGCTACGCACCAAAGACATTCATTTTCATTACAAAGCTCCAGGCACCGAATCAATTTTACCTGCATTATGTTCAGCCACAAAATAGGAGCAGCAGAGCAAAATCGAACTGCTGCACAGGCAGGTGGTCCTGGAGCTACCCATCTCCAGAATGTGTGGCCAGCAGGTCCAGGGAGGTGATTCTCCCTCTGGACTCAGCACTGGGGAGGTTGCTCCTTGAATCCTGTGTTCAGTTATGGGCCCCTCACCACAAGAAAGATGTTGAGGCTCTGGAGCGAGTCCAGAGAAGAGCAACGAAGCTGGTGAAGGGGCTGGAGAACAGAACCTATGAGGAGTGGCTGAGAGAGCTGGGGGTGTTTAGCCTAGAGAAGAGGAGGCTGAGAGGAGACCTCATTACTCTCTCCAACTACCTGAAGGGAGGTTGTAGAGAGGAAGGAGCTGGGCTCTTCTCCCAAGGGACAGGGGACAGGACAAGAGGGAATGGCCTCAAGCTCCACCAGGGGAGATTTAGGCTGGAGATTAGGAGGAAGTTTTTCACGGAAAGCATCATTGGGCATTGGAATAGGCTGCCCAGGGAGGTGGTTGATTCCCCTTCCCTGGAGGTGTTTAAGGGACGGGTGGATGAGGTCTTGAGGGACTTGGTTTAGTGCTTGATAGGAATGGTTGGACTAGAAGATCCTATGGGTCCCTTCCAACCTGGTTGTTCTATGATTCTATGATTCTATGATCTCTCTGCCAACACATCACAAAGCCCCTCACCACAATCGCTTTTCTTTCCTCACAACCTGCTTTATCACAGAAACACAAAATCATGCAACAGGTTGGTTGGAAGGGACCTCAATGCCCATCCAGCGCCACCACTGCCCTGGGCAGGGACACCTCCCACTGGCTCAGGGGCTCCAAGCCCCATCCAACCTGGCCCTGAACCCCTCCAGGGATGGGGCAGCCACCCCTGCTCTGGGCAACCTGTTCCAGAGAAGGCTGCAACGCTCTCACCTCCTTTTATCCGCACGATCCAGCAAGGATCCCACTCTTTCCATGACAATAGCTGAGTTGCTGCCAGTTTACAAGACATTTTTTTAGTGAGTTGCACTTGGCCAAGTCGAACGCTTTACTATATTCAAGATATATGAATGTCTCCCGCCTTCGCTTCATCCCCTAATTTAGCAATTCTATCAAAAATGTAATTAAGTTTGTCTAGCATGATTTGTTCTTAATAAGCCTGAGCTGCTTGCGGTTCTGTTATCCTCTTGGTGCTTCTCGCTATTAATATTTGCCCAGCAAATTTGCTGGGATTTGAAATGAGATTCATATAAACTTGTCTGTATTACCTAATTAATAAACAATACTAATACAGCGGCAGAAGCAAATGAGCATTGGCCAGCACTCAGGCTTGCTGGCTAATTAATTCTGCCCCCGCTCCCCTCTGCGGGAGCAGATATCAGCTCATCGCCGCAGACACTGAGACGCCAGCAGGTTCTACCATGGTCCTAGACCAAGAAGGGGTGAGAGGTCGGAGGAGATCAGAGCTGCTGTGGTGCCTCAGACTAAAGCCGTTATCAAACCCTTCGAACACCTCCAGAAAAAGAGCTCCAGGGGAAGGCAAGGATGGCTCAAAACTGTAAATGAAATGGCTTTTGTGTTTGACAGAAAGTTGGCATTTCAGCAGGATGAAAACACGCACAGGGAGCCGAGCAAACAACACAAATCCAACAACAAATTGCAGGAGAAGGTTGCTCAGAAGGTCTTCGATTCACTTTTCCAGTTTAAAGTCCACGTTTCCTGCAGACACTCTCTACATCCAGCCTGGTCCTTCCAGAGAATCATAGAATCATAGAACAACCAGGTTGGAAGAGACCCATCGGATCATCGAGTCCAACCATTCCTATCAAACACTAAGAGGCATCAGACGTGCCCAACCTGAGGTAGGGAAGGAGGTGCTGAGACCAAACCTGGAGGCAGGGGGTGACTCTGATTGGACTTGAGCAAGGGCCAAAGCCCACAGCCAAGCTTCAAGGACAAGATCATAGAATCAGCAGGTTGGAAGAGACCCACCGGATCATCGCATCCAACCGTTCCCACCAATCTCTAACCCGTGTCCCTCAGCACCTCGTCCACCCGTCCCTTAAACCCCCCCAGGGAAGGCGACTCAACCCCTCCCTGGGCAGCCCATTCCATGCAAGAGCAGGATGGCTCCTCTGCACTAAAAATCCAAGACCATCTATCTTTGTGAGCTTCTCTGTGAAGAAAATCCACTCATTTTGATCATCTGCCCCAAGACCCCCCACCCAGGGCAGGTCTGCAGTCCCTTCTCCATCACCCAGAACTGGTGAGAGAGGACTCGCTGCTCCTTGCTCTCCTCCTGGCAGCCACTCGGTGCCACTGCCCTCTCTGACGCGTTTAAAGGTGCATTTATAGCCCAAAGTAGATGTTTACCATTTATAATGGTGTTGCAATTATGGGCTGGGAAAGTGCCTGGAATGGAGCCTGTCTCCGTTATTTATGGGCAGTGTAATCCTAACCCAATAGATACCTCTCGCGGAGAAAGCTAACATTTTTCACTGGAGCATGAAAAGCAATACTTCATGCTAATAGAATCGGTTATCAGAGGGAAATAAGCCTGCAGAGCCAGCTCCACAGCTTCCCGGAGAAGAGCATCTTAAAGCACAGGGACCCAGAGGTCTCAATCAACAGCAAGGTGCTAAAATCACAGTGGTTTGGGTTGGAAGGGACCGCAAAGCCCATCCAGTTCCACCTCCGAAGCCACAATTTAGGGCTAACAAACCTTGTCTTGACTTGGTTTTCTCAGGCTGGTCCATGATCGACTCCTTTAAGCCTCCTTGCCCAGGATGCAGAGGCTAACGAGCCTCCGGCACAGGGGAAATAGAGGCATAAAATACAGTTTCAGCTCATTAATGTCCACTGGGAGCCGAATGCTTGAATAAACCCTCTCCATTCTTCTCAAACATCTCCCCTGACTCCTCCCCCAGGGGTACCTGCTGGGCTGCACGAAGAGCAGTTCTAGCAGAGCAGTCACAGAATCATAGAATCATAGAATCACCAGGTTGGAAAAGACCCATCGGATCATCGAGTCTAACCAGTCATCTCCATCTCAATCTTCCTGACCTTGATTTTGCATGACAAGCTGCATACTTAATTAATTAAAATAAAAAAAAAAAAAAACCCACCGCTCCTTCTAAAAGGCCATTATTTTCATTTTGACAGGTAATTACAAGAGAAGAAATGACAAATCTTCCCGAACACTGTTTGGCTTTAGCGGAGGCATTAATTATGGGCGTTTTTAAAGCTGAGGCTGGATGTAGCCGAAGACAAGTCGATAGATGACGAAGTGCTCGAGACCACCTTGAGCAGGACTTCCCGATGGGCAGCGTCATCGCTACATCTCTCCCCGACGCCAGAGGGAGGAACATGCTCTTCAGAAGCTCCGTAGCGAAAGGCAAAGACTGAAATGGCTAAATAAAATCCTCTAGAGAAACTCTTAACGGCATGACACACTTGGCCTCTGGAACTCATTGCCATCATACATCATCTGGCAGCGCTTAAAAAGGGAATCGCTGGTTTATGCAGATAAAAGGAAAATCCGGAGTTAGAGCGAAGGGGGAAAAAAGAGAAACAAGATGATCTGTGAACAGTGGAAATGGTTGGACTTGATGATCCGGTGGGTGTCTTCCAACCCAGTTAATCTATGATTCTATGAAATAAGAGAGGCTGATTTCATAGAATCATAGAATCATCAGGTGGGAAGAGACCCATCGGATCACCGAGTCCAACCATATATTTCAGGACCTCATCGACCTGTCCCTTAAACCCCTCCAGGGAGGGTGAATCAACCACCTCCCTGGGCAGCCTGTTCCAATGCCCAATGACCCTCTGTGTGAAAAACTTCCTCCTAATCTCCAGCCTAAATCTCCCCTGGTGGAGCTTGAGGCCATTCCCTCTTGTCCTGTCCCCATGTATTAGTGAGCTCAGCCCCTTAAATGTGCTCCTCCCAGCAGTACAGAATCACAGAACAGTTTGATTTAGAAGGAACCTCATAGATCATCTAATTCCAACCTCCAGCCCTGGGCAGGGACACCTCCCACTAGATCCAACCTTACCTTGAACACCTCCAGGGATACGACAGCCAAAACTTCTCTAGGCAACCTGCTCCTGTGCCTCAGCACCTTCATATTGAAGAATTTCCTCCTTATTTAGAATCATAGAATCACCAGGTTGGAAGAGACACATCGGATCATCAAGACCAACCATTCCTATCAAACACTGCATTTCTACAAACAAACATTTCTAGGCTCACTCTTCCCCTTCCAATTTAAAGCCTCTCCCCCTCATCCTATCCTATCATTCATTGCCTTTCTTGTAGCCTCCTTCAGGTGCTGGACGTTGGGTTTATTCTCCTCACCTGCACGAAAAAACGTCTCAGACAGGTGTTTCAGGGCTTGCAAAAGGGACATTCTTATCCCTCAGTCATGGAAGGCTTTCAAACCTCTTAATTATATGCAATTCCGAGCAGTTTGAAGAAGCCAAACAGCGTCGGCACCCTCTGCAACAATTTACACACAAAAAAGCATCTTCCAAGTGTCTCTTTTATGTGGTTTTGCCTATAATCATGGCAGAGAGATAAAATCCTGTGATTTATTTTCGCTAATACAGTCAGGCGGCGATTGATGTGTTTTATGAGGGCGAATCCGTCTGTGGGCTGCACTAATGTTTATAGGCTGGTAAATCGGATTTATGGGGAAGAGTCAGCGTCGCTGCTGGTAATGGGCCAGTGTCTCTAGGAGAGCTGAAATCATGGAATGGGTTGGGGTGGAAGAGACCTCAAAGCCCGTCCAGTTCCACCCATGGGCAGGGACACCTCTCACAGGATCAGAGGCTCCATCCAGCCTGGCCTTGAACCCCTCCAGGGATGGGGCAGCCACCCCTGCTCTGGGCAACCTGTTCCAGGGCCTCCTCACCCTCATCAGGAAGAATTTCTTCCTAGTGTCCACTCTAAACCTTCCCCCTTCCAATTTAAAGCCATTCGCCTTCGTCCTGGCACTCCAGACCCTTGGGAAAAGTCCCTCCCCAGCTTTCCTGGAGCCCCTTTCAGCACTGGAAGCCGCTCTAAGGTCTCTCCCCGGAGTCTTCTCTTCTCCAGGCTGAACAACCCCAACTCTCTGAGCCTGTCCTCACAGCAGAGGTTCTCCAGCAATCAGATCATCTCCGTGGCCTCCTCTGGACCCGTTCCAACAGCTCCATCTCCTTCTTCCGTTGGGGACTCCAGAGCTGGACACAAGTGATTTGCACTGATGAGGTGAACATCAATTAAGCACTCCCAGGTTCTCAGAGTGCAGCTCACTCTTGTTTCCCCCAGCTTGACCCCAGCAGGCGATGGGTTTTTTTTTTTTTTTTTTTTTGCTTTTCAGGCAGTTTGATCCAAACAAGCACAAATCTCAAGGAATGAGGTTGAACGGATGGACTCGATGAGCCGGTGGGTCTCTTCCAACCTGGTTGTTCTATGAGTCTATGAATTTAGTTGCTCCTTCTGCTCTCGGCCCCTGAAATAAGGGTCCAGGAGGTTATTCTCCCTCTGGACTCAGCACTGGGGAGGTTGCTCCTTGAATCCTGTGTTCAGTTGTGGGCCCCTCAGCACAAGAAGGATGTTGAGGCTCTGGAGCAAGTCCAGAGAAGAGCAATGAGGCTGGTGAAGGGGCTGGAGAACAGGCCCTATGAGGAACATCTGAGAGAGCTGGGGGTGTTTATCCTGGAGAAGAGGAGGCTGAGAGGAGACCTCATTACTCTCTCCAACTACCTGAAAGGAGATTGTAGAGAGGAGAGAGCTGGGCTCTTCTCCCAAGGGACAGGGGACAGGACAAGAGGGAATGGCCTCAAGCTCCACCAGGGGAGATTTAGGCTGGAGATTAGGAGGAATTTTTTCACACAGAGGGTCATTGAGCATTGGAATAGGCTGCCCAGGGAGGGGGTTGATTCCCCTTCCCTGGAGGGGTTTAAGGGACGGGTAGATGAGGTGCTGAGGGACTTGGTTTAGTGTTTGATAGGAATGGTTGGACTCAATGATCCGATGAGTCTCTTCCAACCTGGTTGTTCTATGATTCTATGATAACAGGTCTGCTCACCCAGGAGGACGCGCTGGCTCCACTCAGCTCTTCCTGCCCCCCTTTAAGGCAATGGGAGGTGCTGGGAAGGGGGCAGCGAGGCTGTGTACCCCTCGGTGTGGGGCAGGAGCATCCTCTGGCTGTGTCTGCTGGCCCCTCCATGCACAGTGACCCTGCAGAACCAGGGAAAGGTGCAGAAGGGGGTTTTGTGGCTCCAGCAGCTCAGCCTGAGCTCAGGAACCATCCGAGCACTGTGGTGCTTCAGTGCCCTCTTGTGACTCAGCTCAGGAGGTTCATGGACGGGCTGAGCTGAGAGAGATGCTGATGGGAAGGTGCCCTCAGCTGCTTTGGGGAAAGGTTCTCCACGGTGATCAACGCACTCAACGTGGTCCTGAGGGTGAGGATTCTGGAGCAGGCGGCCTGAGAATCACACAAAGGCAGAGACACACGTGCACACACGTGCGCACACACGTACACACGCGCACACACGTGCGCACACACACTCTCACACACACTCTCACACACGCTTACATACCTACATGCACCTACATGCACCTACATGTGCACCTACATGCACCTACATGCACTTACATGCACACACATGCACACACATGCACACACATGCACACACATGCACACACATGCACACACATGCGCACATGTGCACATGAACACGCGCAGTTCAACCCAGGGGGCGTGTCAATGAAGTGGGCGTGGTCATAGTAGGTGGGCGTGGTCCGTGTGCTTGCGGGGTTCCTAGGTGGACGTGGCCTCATAGCGTGAGTGACGCTCTGATTGGCGGAGGCTGGCGGTGGGCGGGGCTTTTCCTCGTAGGCGGCCTCACTTGTTGGCTCTGCCGGAAGTGGGCGGGGGGGTTTATCGTGGTGGGCGTGGCTACCAGGCAGGCTGGAGCCCGTTGATTGGTGATTTTGTCGGTGGGCGGGGCTTATTGTTAGACGAGGATCTACGATTGGCTGTGCCTAGGTGGGCGTGGTTTGTCGGTGGGCGTGCCTTCCGATTGGCGGTACTGGCGGTGGGCGTGCCCCGTTGATTGGCAGGCCGATCGGCGGGCGGGCCCCGTTGATTGGCCGGGGGGTCGGTGGGCGGAGCCGCCGGTCGGCTGGGGGCGGTAGTCGGGGCGGGGCCGCCCGGCGCTGCCCGTAAACACG